>JAJJMC010010584.1:6673481-6707009 GCA_023531435.1 Papaver californicum
TATCTTTTAAATTAAATATCCGACCTGCGTGTCGAAGATGAACTATTTTTTTATTTTTGAGACTCTCTTTTATCAGATTAATTTTATATTACACGTCATTTTTTATAAGATTTTCTTAAACTTTATCATTCTTCAAAAACACCACATGATAGCCGGATTGACATTTGTTGGCTTGAAGGCTTGAATGTGTTTATTTTTATCCCATAGGTAGTGCCACACTTCTATTTTAGGGCGGCCGACCTAGAATGATGAGGTGGGGCTTTACATTTTCTCTTTGAGATTCGTTGATTTCATTCGTTTTCATGAGATAATTGTATTGATCATGCATATAGTGGATTGGGAGAAGTTGCTTCAAAACTTTTTCCGGCTGTGCAAAACAATGACAGTGTTGTCAATGATAGAAATGAGAAACCCAAACAGAAGAATATGTTGAGCGTAAGTGAAAACTAAAGACAATCATTTCATTAAGAAGTATACCTTTAAATAGGCTATTGCTAACAGAATATAGAAAAATAGTAACAACTATAAACTACGACTAAGTAAGAATAAACTGTCTTGAAACAAGTTAACTGTAAGCTAGAAACTAGGACAACTATGACTATTTCAAAAACTAAACAAACTTTTATTCCTAACAATCCCTCCCTTAAAATGAAAAATTCCCAATCTTCAGTTTATGGTCTGTCTGCAACTCCCTCAAGTTGAGTTCTTCAAAGTACAAACTCCCATCAAACTTCTCAAATTCTGGAAAGGAAGAATTTTGAGAGGTTTTGTTAATATATCGGCCAACTGCTCTTCAGTCCTGCAAAACTTCAAAGCAATTGTTCCATCACTACTAAGATCCCTTAAGAAATGATATTTAACATCAATATGCTTGCTGCGTCCATGTAAAACTGGATTTTTTAAAAGTTTGATAGCTGAACTGTTATCACAAAAGATTGTAGCAGCCTCCATTTGCTTAACCTGCAGTACTTCAAAAATTTTTCTCAACCAAATAGCTTGACAAGCACAAACTGTTGCAGCAACAAATTCAGCTTCTGTAGTTGATAGAGTAACAATCTGTTGTTTCTTCGAAGACCATGAAACAACCCCTGTGCCAATCATAAAGACATGACCCGAAGTACTCCTTCTATCATCTTGATCACTTGCATAATCATTGTCAGTATATCCATACATATCTGACTTTTCTCCCTTCTTGTAAAACAGCCCAAAATCCTTGGTTCCTTGCAAGTAACGAAAGATTCTCTTCGCTGCAAGCATATGCATCTCAGTTGGGTTCTCCATATATCTACTTATTAGAATCACAGAGTACATTATATATGGCCTTGTTGTGGTTAAGTACATGAGACTTCCCACAATTTGCTTGAAAAGTGTACTGTCTACTTTCTTTCCTTCGTAATCCTTGTTTAGCTTTAAGCCAAACTCACTTGGGGTACTTACAAGATTACAATCTTTCATCACAAACCTGTACAATATTTCTGCCACATATTTCTTTTGAGAAATGAAGATGCCAACAACAGATTGCACAACTTCTATGCCTAGAAAATAATGCATCATACCAAGATCTGACATCTCAAACTCAACCATCATAGACTCCTTAAATTCTCTAAACATGGCATTATCATTTCCAGTAAATATCAAATCATCCACATATAGACACACAATGAGCATTTTCCCTCCATCTTCAATTTTAACAAATAGTGAATGCTCATATGGACATTTTTGAAAACCTTTTTTCAAAAAATAACCCTCAATTCGACTATAGCAAACCCGTGGAGTTTGTTTCAAACCATAAAGAGCCTTTTTTAAACTGTAAACCTTATGCTCATTTCCAACCTTAATGTACCCAGGAGGTTGATCGATAAATACCTGTTTATCCAAATTTCCATGTAGAAAGGAAGATTTGACATCTAGCTGGAAGATAGGCCATGAATTTGCGCAGCCAATGCAATCACAAACCTGATCGTATCATGTCTTGCTACTGGAGCGAACACTTCTTTATAGTCAACCCCGTACTCTTGGTTGTATCCCTTCGCTACTAGTTGTGCTTTATACTTTTCAACCTCACCATTCTCCCTGAGTTTTATTTTGAAAACCCATTTCATGCCTATGGTTTTTTATCCTTCTGTAAGATCAACCAGCTCCCAAGTATTATTTCTTTTAATGGATTCAATTTCATCATTCATTGCATTTCTCCATTTTGCTTCTTTGACAACACTTTCAAACACTGTAGGATCACAATCTGAAGATAAAGCAAAGTGAATGAGTGAATCTTCACTTTGTCCAACCCCAGTTACCTCATATCCGTCCATCCATCCATGTCTTCTTCGAACACGATGAGGACGTTCTACTGCCACATCAATCTATTCTGGTACTACCGGTGCTGCTGCATCAATCTGTTCCGGTACTATTGGTGCTGCTGGAATTTATGGCTTCTCGCTTTCTTCTTCAACTTCACCATCAATAATGATTTTTATGGACTGCTCATTCCAATTCCACATATGCTCCTCATCAAAAATGACATCTCTGCTGGTCACAATCTTCTTCGTCTGTGGGTTGTACAACTTATATGCTTTGGACGCTTCACTTACGCCAAGAAAGATACACTTTTCACCTTTATCATCAAGTTTCTTTCTTTTCACATATGGGATATGTGCATACGCTATACATCCAAAAATTATGAAATGATCAGCCGAAGGTTTCCGTCCACTCCAAGCCTCTTCTGGTGTCATGCTTTGAACAACAAAGGTAGGACTTCTGTTCAAGACATGGATGCTCCAATTCACATTTTCCGGCCAAAAAATCTTTGGAACTCCTCCTCTTGCGAGCAAACTCCTTACCATGTTGAGAATGGTTCTGTTTTTCCTCTCCGATACACCATTCGGCTGTGGTGTATACACAACTGTGAGTTCCCTACGAATTCCCTGATCATTACAGAAATTATCAAACTCTTTTGAGCAGTACTCCCCACCACGATCAGTACGAAGAGTTTTGATATTTTTTCCTGTTTCTTTCTCAACACGTGCCTTGAAGCTTTTGAATGCGATGTAAGCTTCTGATTTCTCCTGCAGAAAATAAACCCAAGTTTTTCGAGAGTAATCATCAATGAAGGTAATGAAATATCTATTACCTCCATTAGAAGTTGGTTTAATTGGGCCGCAAATATCAGAATGAACTAGCTCTAGTACACTTTTTGCTCTCCAAGACTTTCCTGTAGGGTATTGAGAACGATGTTGTTTGCCAACAAAACATTCTTCACAAACTTGAGACAGAATGACAATTTGAGGAAGACCATTTACCATATTTTTTTCTTGAAGAGCCTTTAATCCACCAAAATTCAAGTGGCCATAGCGAAAATGCCAAAGCCTTGAAGGGTCTTTTACATCAGCTATAAAACAAGACTCATCCTTTTCGATATTCAAAGGGAACAATCTGTTCGAACTCATTTGAATAACAGGAACAACTCCTTGAGAAGGGTCAGATATCTCACAAGCACCCTTCTGAAGCTTTATCACATAACCTTTCTCTAGCAACTGACCAGCACTTAGAAAATTGCTTTTCAACTTGGGGACATAAAAAATATTCGAAATTGTTTGCACTGAACCATGCTTAGTTCTCACACTAATATCACCCTTACCCATTACATCCACAGTAGAACTGTCTCCAAAGCGTACAGTAGAACGAAATACTGCATTTAAATTAGAGAAAGAATACTTACTTCCACACATGTGGTTGCTGCAGCCTGTATCCACATACCAAACATCTGAAGGAGGTTCTTGATTGATTTGAGCTCCCATCAACAAGGTTTTTTCTTCCTTCTCTTCTACGAAGTTGGATGTCTCTCCCTTTTCATTATGATTTGGCAGCTTCGCATAACATTCATATTTGTAGTGACCCAACCTATGACATCTAAAGCACTCTACTTCAGATTTATAAGCCTGATTACTTCGTCCCATGCCTCTACCTTGAAAGTGATCATCTCTGGCCTTGAAATGTCTGCCACCATCTCTACCGTCTCGACCATTCCTTCCTGCTCCTCTCCATATGCCTCTTGAGTTGGAGAAACTAAGAGATGCAGAAGCTTTTAAAGCTTGCTCTTCCAGACTCGTTCTTCGATTCATCTTATGTTCATGAACTTGCAATGAGCTTTGGAGCTCATCTAGACTGAGTTCATCAATGTCTTTGGATTCTTCGATCGAGCAGACAACATAGTCAAACTTTGGCGCTAATGTACGGAGTATCTTATCAACAATAGCTGCATCATTCACCTTCTCACCAAGAAATCGAATTTTATTGGCTATCTCCATACACCTTCCACAATAGCTAGTAACAGACTCTCCATCATTCATTTGCAGAATCTCAAAATCTCTCCTTAAGGTTTGAAGTTGTGCACGCTTCGTCCTAGAGGAGCCTCGATATTTTCTCTTCATCGAATCCCAAATATCCTTGGAAGTTTCTTTGCTAAAAATTGTTTCCAGATAGATCGATCTATGGCTTGAAAGAGGTAATTATTTGCTTTCAAGTCTTTCAACTTCAATGCCTCATGCTCCACTTTCTATGTCTCTGATAACAAAACACCTGCTGCTGGAATTGCTACTCCAGACTCAACCACCTGCCAATACTCCTTGTACCTCAAGAAGTTCTCCATCAACATGCTCCAATGATCATAGCGACCATCAAAGTGGGGAATCGCTGGTTGCACAAAGTTGCCGGTGGCCATTACTGTTGCACAACTCTCTTGTGTTTCTCACCCACCAACATGGGACCTGTGGGTTATGGCTCTGATACCACTGATAGAAAATGAGAAACCCAAACAGAAGAATATATTGAGCGTAAGTGAAAGCTAAAGACACTCATTTCATTAAGAAGCATGCCTTTAAATAGGCTATTGGTAACAGAATATAGAAAAATTGCAACAACTATAAACTACGACTAAGTAAGAATAAACTGTGTTGAAACAAGTTAACTGTAAGCTAGAAACTAGGACAACTATGACTATTTCAAAAACCAAACAGACTTTTATTCCTAACAGTCAAAGTCATTTTTCTTATATACCCACATGGAGACCTTACGGATTTGGGCAAGTTCCTTCTAAGTTTTAATTAGAAAATGAACATCACAAACTTATGGAGGGTGCCAATATAAATTTATAAAGGTATATTAATATGGCTCCTACTAATATTTACGAAGGGAATGGAAGAAGAAAAAATTTTAGGTCGAAGGCAATTTGAGAGAGAACGACCTAAGCAGCAATAGAAATCAATCATATGACGGTGCAAAAATTTATTTCAGGATTAACTCCCAATTCATCAATACCCATGAGAATTTTAATTGCAATTGGAAGATTTTTCTTATTCTTTCTATTCAATCGTTTTTCGGTATTAACCCTTTCGGGTATTTCTTAATATGTTCATGTCTTATTCAAATATCTTATTCTATATTTGGTGAACGACAATAATGATTCAGGTACACTATGTAACTCCCACCTCCATTTTTATAATAGAATATTATTATAAGGTCTTTTCAGGATTTGAAACTGAAGCATACATAGAGGACATTAAACGACTATCCATCATGAAGATAAAAGCTACAATGTATATTTAAAGGGATGAGAAGATAGAAAGGATACCTCGGAAAAAATATTCACCCTATATTATCCGACTTCTACATGACGAGACAGATCAACTGCACAACAAACAAAAAAATTATGACATATCGCAGGATAAATCACTCGGAGATCAATCCTATCAGGTAGGGCGGGTTATTAATTTTTAAAGATAAATTGTTCATCCTTTCATTAAATGGGTGTATCCAATAAATTACAGATTAGACCATTTATTGGTAGAATACATAATGTTTTTTATGATTCGCAGTAAGCACCCTCGAGGAAGCGAACAAACCCATCATTCAGGGGCATGTGGTTGCCACTTTTACATATGGACAAAAACGCAGAATCAATATCGCTATGCTGACTGAGCTAAGAATGAATTCTGAATTTGAAGTAAGAAGTTATTTGTTCACCTAATGTCGTTTACGTTGAAAAAAAAAATAGATTTACTGACGCTTTGTGATTGCAGAATGGGACATTATGTTGTCCTGAATGCAAGCGGGAATTAAATGATGAGCGGGAACTGGAGCACTGTACGGAGTGATTAAGATGCATTGAACCCATACCAAGGTAATATCTATGTTATTTTCCTTTGTCTAAAGAATGCATATCGGGAGCATGAACCACACAGATGCATAACCTGAACATAATATGCGTAGGATTCGGTTGGTAATGGGGGATCATCGATGGCTAGGGGAAAAGTGGCACATAAATTGATAGGCCATACGGAGTCTTCGTTGACGCGAATAAGATAAGTATTCTTTTGCAAACATGATAACGAATAATGTTTTTCTATTTGTGCCGTCACTGTACTAGCTGGTTAGTGGGTTAGTCGGAGAAACACAAACCTTGATTATTTTTTCTTAAGTTTTAGAGTTATCCTTTAAAATCATCAAAAACCAGATCATCCCTTACTCGACAACTCATCGGAACATCATATTGGTTTTTTGCTTTTCTATGTGAGTTTTCTTTTGAATCAAATTGTGGGTCTAGATGACATTGGGACGGTATCAACACAAGATTTAATGACCACTACATAGTGACTAAATTTATAAAAATTACGATGGTGATGTTGGAATCGATCAATTATGTAACTGATAAACTGATCTAATTAGTCTATCAAAATTTGTATATTGTATTAAATGAATGATTAGGTGTAAAAAAATACGCACAGGAAAGTACATCAAGATCAATGGAATATGATTTAATTTGTTAAAATACAGATCCAAGTGTGATGCACCAAATTATATACTTTCTTAAAACATTGATTGCTTACGATACTTTGCTTTTGGAAGAGGCCGAGGGAATTGAGCGTGTTTTAGAGATTATTAACAACGTCCTACATCAACATATTGAATTCCAAGTACCGTTGCCAACATATGCGGCATGGAAAATGGTTGACACTTTCAAAGTAACTAGAGCTTTCTTTTGAAGGGGATCAAACACCATCGACAATGAGAGGATTGGATGGCCAAGTCCTGAATATGGACGAAAAAACAGAACCTTTATTGCAGGACTAAGCAAGAACAGAGTTAATCCTGAATTCGAGGTTTGGCTAATATGTTTACCCCATCTTATTCACAATTAAACGACTACAAATATATTGACGCATTTTCGTTGCAGGCGAAAGATTTTATGAATGTACTGGCTAAAATAACACATTTTGCAGATGACCGGTACACAATGTGTTTTCGGGAATGCTGGCAGTAATTGCAGAATGAACGCATCCTAGACTGGTGTTGACATTGCTTCAGATATGTTCCGCCAATTCCGAGGTAATATAAGTCAATTTATTTTGTCTATGCAATGTTTATAGACGTTTAAAACTCAAAAGATACATAATTTCAACATATATAACCCCCACAGATTACGCTTAAGAATGACTGTGACCGACGGCACGGGAACCGCAACATTTGTAGCGAGGGGATTAGTGGCAGAGGAATTGTTAGGGCACACTTCTGCTTCTTTGACACGCATGAGCGAGATATTTTTGGAAAAGAATATACCTAAAATCCTAATGTAAGGATAATACTATAAGAACAGTTTAAAATGGCCAATGGATATTATTTTACCATTGTTGCCATCACTGGAATTGCCAGATATAGTCATTGACACCTTGGAAGAAATTTAAACTCATCTATGATATCTAAATATGCATGATGTTGCTTGGATATTAGAGCATCAACTACATCTGAATCTTTTTGAAATGGATTTCTAAAAATATGGATTTTTGTTGCATATACACTGTATAAATAAACCGTTTAATAACAATTGGTGATTAAAATGTTTCACTTCTACCCTTAGAAAAGATACTAAACCCTTTCATCACTTACAATACCTTGCATTTGGAGCAGACTTAGGGTGTTCCGCATGTTTTCGAGATTCTATATGCCGTCATGCATCGTCTGATAGCATTTCAAGTCTTGTCGCCACCATATGCAGATGATGATAGTGCTCAGAGTTTTGAAGTAACTAGAACATTCATTGGACGTAACATGTGGGCACACTACTTTGTGGAAGACTTAGTCCCAAAGGTTAACACACCAACCCCTAATTTATGTAATTATAGATTACACAATAGTAACGTTGCCATCTAATTATGCTTTGGAAATTACAGGGACCCAATATTGATAGAAAAATGCATATGTTGCCTTCTCCGCCTATTTTCCAAACGAAGAACATGACAATAGCTTGTGGATCAACCCGAAAGATGTCGATTCCATATGAGGAGGGAAAATACGAAAAACCCATTGAGGAGGTCCATGTGGAGACTACCATGGACGACTTGGATTGATTTATATACAACTAATTAGGATCGAAAACTAATTAAGTTTACAACTCTATATTTGTTTGTCTTTATTTTCTATCACATCTACTTTTCGTTAGCTTTTTCTTTGTTTTTATAGCTGTGTTTTCTGAATCCTATAGCATTATCATATGCTTTTGTTTTTAACACTTGGAAATAAATTAACTATGATGGTTTTCGATCCTGAAGATATTCCAAAATACAATGAAAAACGTTGATTATTAGAATTTTCATAAATTCAAATAAAATTAATTTTCAGTTTACATACATTCAGCAAACTGACCAAAAGACCATGTAAATCATCCAGCCCGTTGACCAGACTGAGGTATAACATGCCCAACCAAAATAATTAGGTTCTATGTTTTATGTTTGGTGCATCCTTAAAGGACAATCCATTCAAGTATGTTTAAATACAACCTTTCGACCAAAAATATATAACTACTATTATCTATTACTATCATCAACTCAAACTAACAACCTCCTTATTTTCTATTCTATTAGAAGTCTAACTATAAGCCAAAATGGCTAGGATAATCATAGGCGTACACAAATAACCTACCGGACATACATATCCGAAAATAAAAAACAACTCGAGCCATTACGGCACGGGTTAAATACTAGTATAGTAATAAACTAAAAATCCTTTTAGACCCACCTTTTCTCTTTTGTTTGTCCATAATTGGTAAAGTATTCCCAATATCTTTCTGGTATCTTTCATGATCACTTGCATCACGTTTAAGTCGATTGCTGTTGGGATATTTTCATTCTTTGTTGGTAAAAGAATACCATTCTGATCCATCTACAACATATTCCTTGTACTTATCTATCAAATAATTATCAAGTAAAACAACGTGAGTATGTTAATTGCATGCAAGTTACAACATATAATTAGATATATAGAAGATCATAAATAGGTGTAAACATGTAAGCTCCTGAGGTGTGTAATCGCGAATGTTTACGTCTTGGATGTAATTAGGTTGTAATGATAGGCCTTTGATTTTGTTAGTGAGGTGATGAGATATTAGTTTAGCATCAATTATCTTAAATCTAAAACCAATTGGTATATTTTGTATGTAAAATTCATGATCAGCTGGGTAGCCCTTGAAAGTTTTTTTGCAATATTCATCACCAGCTGAGCAGTACTTTTAAGGTAAAGATGCTTCTGAGTTTGTAACAATTTTTTTTATCACTAATCTCCTTTTTCTTGTTAAAGAAAAAGATTATCAAAGTAAAAGAAGGGTTAAGAGAATCAATAAGAAAGAATAGTTAAGCTTGTAAGATTGGTTAAGACGAGAGTCATTGGAACATACAGTTCTGCCATGTGTTCATTCCTAGTCTCTATATTATGTATCCTTTTAAATTTAAATTGTCATCCTAGTCTACCTAATCTTGATGAGCAATCTCTCTTTGTCCCGTGGGTAATGATGAATTTTTTCAAACCTCCATATGAAGTTGGTAAATTTGTTCTATGTTAAAATACCAATAATTATATGGAAGATTTCTCTTGATTTTGGGAACTCTTATGCAGAGTTATTCTTGTTAACATATTCAGAATTGTTTGTTTCTTTGTCTATGAAGTAAATCTTTTAAATCGTGCATTGCAGAATTGTTTGTTTCTCTGTCCATGAAATAAATTGTTTGTGCCATCCTTACGACTCACCATTATAAGTTCCTCACATTGGAAGTAGGTTTTTCTAGTAGTTCAAGATTTACTAATATTTATGTATTTAATAGTACCATCAAGTCTCCATTATAAATGCTTCCATATGCATTGCTATTATATCATGTAAGTTGGAAAGAAGGATGCTTATACGTCAACAGATTAAACCTGTATCACCTAGTTGCAGACACAACCATAGGGTGGCAAGAAATTTGTTAGGGCTCCTTATTTTACGTGAACGCTTTCATTTCTCATTAACCATAATGTTTCTATCCCAGGAAAAAGGTTTTCTAATGAAGAAATGACAGGATATTGAAAAAGCACATAAAACCCGAAGAAATAAAATGGTGATGATATTTGATTTGGTTGGTCGTAAGGTTGAGTGTTGGATCCTTTTGCTTTATTAATAAGTTGTCCATGCAGGTTGCTAGAAAAACTCCTCCCTCTCTCTCTTTAGGATACCGTTCTTTCATTTTTTGTTTTATGCAAATCAGATTGAAAAATGTCCTAAGTATCCTGGTCTGTTTCGGATTATAGAGTCTGATAAACCTAAGGTTAGTCGTATGGCTAGGTTAGGGCTAGCTTTGGTCCGGGCCATGGCATAATCAATGTCGTCCAAAATAATAAAATATCAAATGCATAAATGAAGGTCGGGTCGGGCCATGATCTCTGTTGTAATTGTGGTTAGAGAATCATGGGGATCCGACGCTCGATACTATATCTCGCCCATCTATCGATTTGTGTTGTAGGAAGCTGATTTCGATGGACAGATATATCAGGCTACACAAACACCAGGCTGTATATATAATTTCAGAAAAATTTAAAGAGATGTGGTTGAAAGATGAACAAAGCTCGAATTCTAGAGCTTCTGGCCCCACTTGAGAGAATATAAACTGAGAAATCGTGGGTTTTGAGATCTTTGTGATATTTTTTGTGGTACATGAATTGTGGTGGGTGAGCAGTACACAAACTTATATACCTTAAATTTACCGTCCTCCTTTTCTTCATCTCCACTTTTCGCAAATATTTTAGACCAATAGGAAATCATTAAAGAAACTTCCAGCCAATAGAAAATCAGATGTTTTTGTCCCCTTTATCCAAACCCTAATTCATATTTTCTCTTCCACCGCTTCATCTATCTTTCTTCTACTTCTGACTTTTTTCCTATCTCTCTGTATTTTCTGTTTTACCATTGATTGTTTTTGGTTTTCGTTCTTTTTTATATCGCAGGTGATAATACATGGACGGAAATCGAAAATGTACCATAGATTAGGTGAAGTTTTTTATAAATTTGTAGGTTCAGACCCAGTGGGAGTTAGGGTTTGTTAAAAAAATTTGGATCATGGGTTTTCATTAAGATGTAGATTATTTAGTTAATTGATCATGTTCGGATCTTGGGTCCTCAAAAAACAAAAAAGATAATTGATAATGTATAAAATCTTTCTTCTAACCCTAATTTCTTATTCATGTCTCTTCTCCCTCACTGTTCTTTTTGTCTCTCGTGTTTTCTTCTTGAAGATTAATATTCTGATTTGCTAAGCCTTTTAGCAGTCTTTTAGATAATCAATCACTCGAGGATGATGTAGATATATTATCATGGTAAATATATTTAATAACTTCTATAATTTATTCCAATTTTATTGTTGTAAATCATCTGATTGCAACTCCCCTCAGATCTAATTACGGTCGAAAACATCATCGATGAATTTACTTAGATTACATTTATAAATTGTTTTTTATGATCGTTTAGGGTTGTGTTTATTGTCACTATGGGTATGAATGATGTTTCTGTTTATCTTTTGGTTTTGACTGAATGATTCTGTTTTTATTCATGGATATAAACATAAATAGGTTATCCATTATTTAAAAGCTAAAGAAGGAGCCTGGCATGCTCCAAGAAAAGGCCGGACCTTTATTAAAATGAGATTTTTGTAATTCTACGATCTATATTATTCTTCTTGTTGTTTTTATTCTTTAGAGGTAACTTTAGCTCATCAAATATGCAAGCATCAGTCTGTACGTTCCCCCGCAGACCCATATTATTTTGTACTAAACAACAGATAAAGTGATCTGTATTATTGAACAAACAACTAAAACTATAAGGAAGTGAATCAAGTGATTCAAATAATATTTTTATCTGTTTTTTTCTAGCTTGTTGACTCGGTATCATCAATCTAAAACACTTATTAGTTTGTTTCTTATAAATTTCACAGCGGGAAGGGGAACCGCATTAATACCAATCAAAATAGAAAGAAATCATACATACCGAGCTTAGCTAAAGTATTGAAAATTAAAAAGCATATCCCCTATCACCAATAAATAAATTGATAATGTAACGGTATATGGTGGATTTTTAATAAACAATAAAATAGTAAAATTATCTCCACCAGTAGTAGAATCAATATAAATAATATATAATTTTGTCTATGCTATTGACCCGACATCGAAAGCAGAAAATTCATATTTTATATTCCTCAATAAAATTAAAATATCGAACGCTCACTACAGGCATCTCACATTGATCATGTGCTTCCTATAAAAATAAAAATATGATATTAGAGCTTCACTCGGCCGAGCTCTCAATATTTTACATACAACACTAGTACTATGCAACTCAGTGTTTACTCCTATACAATGATAAGGCAGCTCCTAGATGAATTAATCACTAGTATAGAGCATCATTGTCCTTAAAGTATCACTAGTGTTGATTACAACTCTTTCTCAGATGATCTCTCACTATACAAAATAAGCATCTTGAACACCTCTTTGATAGTGAGTGGATATTAATGCTCCTAGATAGATTTCCTACTAGTATAGAGCAACTTAATTCCTATTTATATTCCTGGTTGAATATTTAGATTGACTTTACATCAATGTTCAAACTCTAATTGAATAACATTGATTGATCATAACGTATAACAATTGTTGCGCACGGATGCACTAGGACGAAACACTGGGTGTTCGTAAATCACCGTCACGCCAAATGCCTAAACCAAAGATCTGATTATGATTATTCGATCTTGAATAACATATTCCCAATGTTGGTTGCATCAAAAATCCTAATATTGGTTGAAATACAACGAAACCCTAATTTTGATTAATACCCAATTTCTGACACATCGTCATATGACCTTACAAAAACGTGACAATGGGTGTGGAATGGGGCAAAATATTCTAAACAACATATGCTCCTCTATTTGTCCACTACAACATACTAAAAGGGCATATCATTCCGAAAAACGCTCTAAAAGATATGATTCAAACCGTAAACGAACTACAATATGAAAACTGTCAGAATTTCATCTGCAGGGTTACTGTTTGCTTCGTTTGACGACCGAAACGAACTCAAATCCTAAATCTTTCCGCGAAGGGGGATATAGCCAGCAATTTCAGGATTCCGAATTGGGTCTGATCATCGAAAACGGACATCGTATGAAGAATCTACATCGTTTTTACTGAAGGTGACGTCATGTCTGAAATTTTCATAAAAAATAACACCCACGGGTGTAAATAACAATAATGCTCTTCAAAGCATAGCTCGAATAGCATAGATTTAAAAATTAAACAACATAATGAAATAAAATATAAGAAAAAATAGGGAGATTGTGGAACCGGCACTAACCGGAAGGCCGGACGGCCTTCCTTGGCCGGTCCCCACTCCCATATTTTTTCCAAAAACTTTATTATTCTATTTTATTTTAGGGTTTCCTCTTTCCATTTAAACTCTTATGCTCTTTCTACCAAAGCCTAATCTCTCTTGCTTCAAACACATAGCTCTACATAGATATATAGAGACGACATGGTACACAAAGCATAGTCCTACTAACTACCAAATTCTTCTTTATTCCTTGACGCCACTTTGGGATTCTCCCTCTTCTCTAGTAGGTCTCTATACTAGTTACTCATCTACCATTGTTCATCTGGCATGGCTCATTGCAATATTAAGGTTTAATTCAATTGGTCCTGCTACCAATATTTAAAATAACCTCAGTTTTGTCCTACTCTGACGAAACTTAATATTTTACAATTTGCTAGCACTCACTCGACTTGGTGCTCGCATGACCTAGCACTCACTCGACTTGGTGCTCGCACGACCTAGCAATTACTCGACTTTGTGCTCACACTACTAAGCGCCCACGCGACTTGAGGCTCGAACGAAAAGCATCATTTGAGTATCGTTGCTCCTCATCTGACATTATGATACGATACAACTACTAGTGTCAATATTAATCAGACTCTCTCTGTCCATGATCTATTAAGCATCACTGCTTGTCTCAGCACACAATTAGTGCTTCGTCTATCAATGAGTCAACATGCTAGACTCGTCAACATGCTAGACTCATCAACATGCTAGACTCATCAACATGCTAGACTCATCAACATGCTAAGACTGATAGTCTAGCTAGGTCAACGACTTAACAATAGTCTACAGAGTAGACTCAACCATGCTCGAGACATCAATTATGTCACATGGTGGGGTATTCACTAGGGTTTTGGTATGGCGGCCTACAACTCACGTGGTATAACGATACACCCACAACGAGAAAGTAATAAGTCGTGTCGGCAGTTGAAGAAGTGAAGAAAATAGTGGTCGCACAACTGTCATGTCCCACTAACACGATGAAATTATTATCAACACACGATCTCCACTTCTCTACTCTCCCACTCCTCTACAACTGCCACTACTTACGAGATCAATGTGTTAACTTCCAATGCTATAAATAGTTTCTTCAACCTATCGAAAAAAAGGATAAGAGTTTCATCTCATAAGAACTCAAAGGATCACAGATCTATCATTCGTTTTTACAGGAGTTCAAACACATACAACTATTGACATTCAACCTTATTGATCTCAATACTCTCTTTGTTTCCCTCTCTACAGATCATCAACCCTTCTCTTTCCTTTGTGACTGAAAAGAAATTGGATTAATCATTTTTTGATATAGGATGATTTCGTACAGATTGATCTCTCGAATCTTAAAAGTACTTATATACTACAAATGTTTAATGTTTAAGCGATTTGGTGTTTAGTCGAGTGACTTGCTTCGAATGGCATAACTTGATCTCTCATTGCTCTGACTAGCATTACCCTTCTTCACCATTTCTATTTTTACCCTCAAATCATTTTTACCCACAAACATTTTGGCGACCACAGTGGGAGATTAATCCCTCAGTTGCAATTGTTTAATTTCTACGATCTTTAATTTTATTAATTTTCAAAGATAGTTGGTCTCAGGTTAGGATCAGAGACTACTCCTGATGTGAATTCTGCTAGTACGAATACTGGTACTCCAGGTAGTACCCCTAAAGCTATCAATGTTGAAAATAATACTCCTCCTCCACATGAGCAACACAGGGAAGAAGCAAGGGATGAGCAAACTCCTCCTACCATCGTCGATTTAATGCCGACACAGAAACCCCTTTCCAGGACTCAAACAGAGATGGCTACAACTCATAAGGAGGTTATTACCTTTCTCAAGATTCTTACCGAGAAATTAAAGCCAAAAGAACAGACTAGAAACACTTCTCAAACAATTGATGATGCCAATACTTCGAGGAGTCATTCTCGTTGATCGACAAGACGATGATGAAGTTCGCATTCTCGCTGATCGACAACCCAACTTTGTCACTCGTAAATATTTAGAGCGACTCCTCTATAGTAGCAGAAAAGAGAATTTTCTTGTTGTTCATCAACATCAACCCCCTTATCCCTCTGAAATACAAATGATCCATTTTCCTAGGGGATACTCATCCACTTAATTCTCACTTTATGATGGAACTGGGAATGCTCGTGAACACATTTCACGATCTTGGAATCACTATGAAACATGAATATAATCATGTACTCCGTCTCAGGAATTTTTCTAAGGCTCTTACTAAAAGAGCATACACTTGGTACAACAATATTGCTCCCAACAGTATCGCTAACTAGTGTGAGATGGTCAATGCCTTCTATAGGAAATACTTCTTTGTGTCTGAATAAGTCATATTATCATACTTGAGAAGGATGTTTCAGCGATCGAATGAACATCCTAATGATTATGTGAAGTGGTCCCGGGTCCAAGCACTAGATTGCCATGACCCGAATATCACTGAGCTTCAATTTGTAGAACTCTGCATCAATGGTATGATACTAGTCTTTCGTGCTCTTATGGAGAATCTTCATTTCAAACATTTTCTGAGTTACATGAAGCTGCTAAGCGATCAGCCACGACTGCACCTGCTTACTAGAAAGGACAAGGCCTACCAAGAGTGAAGAACCACGTGAGACCCTTAGTAGTAGATTCCTAACTCTTAAGCCGTACAATACTCAACTATCCGTGAATACCATGACTGAAGGAGGTAAGAGGAAAGCTCCAATGACAGAGTAACGACCCAAGTGTACATCACCGGTTCCAACTTTTGTTCCACCAGTATCTCGACCACCTCGGAGGGTCAACCAAGAAGCCGCGGCACCACCACAGACTCGATGCCAACCTCAGCAACAATTAAGTGAAGCTCCAGCTACTACACACTTTCTACTTCTAATTGAAAAAGTTAACAAAATTTTGGAAGTATGAATACAGGACGACGCTATCAACTCACCTCATGTCCGACGTCCACCAAAAAAACAAGAAATGGCAGATCCAAAATATTATCGTTTTTCATAGATTTGTTAATCACCCGACAAGTGATTGAAATAACCTGAAGCGGATCTTCAAAGAAAAGATCGTATCAGGAGAATTAGAACTGGGGAATGAAGGTTTCAACAGAAACCCTCTCCCCATCAGGAACTTCACTATGTCTGAAGAACCTACCAATCAAGTAGTTCAGTCTCTGATGGAACGTATATGTGAACCTCTCTATCTTTCAAAGGCGCAATGTAAGGACCTTTTCACGGCTCTTAATCACATTGTGTCTGGCAGAAGACGAGGACAAGGCGTGCGCCGAATCTGCACAGATGACCAGATGGAGAGAGGTGTGACTGGAGAATTCTCACTACAGCGGGCCTCAAAGACGTTGAATTTAAGAAAACCATGATTGATGTCGGCACTACCGTCAACATTATTCCTATCAAGATACTTAGGCCGTTGGGATCACACGAAGTGAAGCTTTTCATGCACCTACTACTATTCAAGATCCTGAAGAAAGACTTATGAATGCCTATGGCTACATTGATCTTGAAATTCAAATGGGTTATGCATGCGACACAACCAAATTTTACATAATAAAGGAGGATCTGGGTTATGACATGATTTTGGGCCGTTCATGGCTACATAGCAACAAAAATGCAACTGCTAAGGCGCTTTCATTATTATACCCACCTTAAATAGACAACTCTGCATTTTGTCATACGTTTATGACTGGCAACCCTCTTTTGTACCTAGAAGAATATCGAAATTTGGCGGCTATGAAGAAGGAACCAGGAGAGAGTACAACATCGTATGTAGGGAGGTATCGTGCTTAAGTAAAACATACTGAACTCTCTACTTCTCAATGTCACTCATACCCTTTATTCCTAGGGACTCTAGTTTGCTGGAAAACTCAATTCTTCCCTAGTCAGACATTATGAATGGATATCCTCACCTCTTCAATATTTTGCTAAGTGGATGAAGAAAACTCCTCTTCGAGTCCAACATCGTATTGATTCGTTCATCACTCATCTGATGTCAAATCATGGCAAGGAACATCATGGATATTTCTCTGTGACACTATAGGAATATCCATATGTGAAGAACCACTCTAAGAAGACTCATACACGTCCATACATATGGAATGCTAACACTAGCACAAAGATAAAATAAAGTTCCTAACAACAAAACATATTCAGGGCTAAGCCAGTGAAAGGTAATGCTTTTCAAGTGGGAGACTTGGTTATAAAGGCAGCAAGACGCAATCATAACTATAAGACAAGCTCTTACTGGGAAGCCCCATTCATGATTGGTAAAGCTACTGTTGGTGGATATTACAAGTTAATCAATGAAGACGGGAAATTGGTAGAGGCGGTAACACAAGAGAAGTGGCTCAAGGCATTTGACAGTGACGCATTTAGCGCTTGAAGCATTTGGTATTCAATCTTTTGACGCCCTCCTTGAGACATTCAATGTCTAGAACATTTAGGGATTTTCATTTTTTATTTGTAATTTCAATTCCTCCAAAATTGTATGTAATATATTTTGCATTTAGTAATCAAATTCCCTTTTCAGTAATCAAATTCTCAATTTCCTTAATCTGAAAAATCCCTGTCATTCCAAAAGAAATTCTTCACAATCGTATTGACTAAAGGCATACTTATTCAAGTTTAAAACAAAGAAAAATTCAAACTAAATCAAATCTTCCGTCTCTCAACAGTCTAGATAAAATCTTTTGTTTCTCAAAGCATATAAAATTCTGAAAAATAAAGAAAATAACTAAGGAAAATTAGTCAAGAATGACTTATGTCCATCATCGAAATCCTTCTTCATGTCATCAAGAGCATTTTTCTCTAACTCCAACTCTTGAGTCAATCTCGCGACCTTTTTCTCTGCTTGCATAATAGAATCACTGAAAGGAGTCATAATCATGGAAGCTCGGGATCTATAACAACATTAATCTCTCGACAAAGACATTCAACATTGAAGCCGTAAAGCTCAGAGGTATCTAATAAAGTTCCCAATACGATAATATTCGATCTGATATGGTGGTCCTCGCTGCAGTACACATCTTAAGAACAACACGTAATACTGCTTTTATACGACATGCCAGAAAAGAATGTAACTTGCTCTTTTTAGTAGAAGCAATATGACCATATTTCTGCCATACCTGAGTACACAACTCTGCATATTCGTTAGTAACACTAAATCCACCAATTAATACATGAGATGGAAGAGGCTCACTGAATGAAGGATTGATAGGAAGGCCAGCATTAGGATATTCAATCATCTTTATATCCCCTTCAGTCACAGTCAAGATAGCACTCTTTTGGATTTCAGCATCAACAATGATCCCGGGATCACCACTATCATGACTCCTAAAAATTTTATACAGCCTCAAAACCATCTTGGTTCGTAGGAATGCTCACATCATCATAATCGAGACTTTTTTCCGGTTTTTCGCCATTTTCAATATAATATGGAAATTTTTTCATGAGTTAGAGTATTCCGAACATAAAATCCAAGCACCAACTAGAAATTTAAGATTAAAAAGGTATTAATGAAATAATGGTTCATTATCAAGTATCCAAGACACAATCAACTAGCCTAAAACACATAAAAGGCGTTTTTGCACCAAACCCGTCAGACGTAATTCTGCGCTGCCCTGTACAAAGTTCCGAGATGGGAGCGATTGGTGATGAATTAAGGGGTGATTTATATACCAAACTATTTTTATAGATGTCATGTACAATATACCAAAATTTCACACTACTACATGATAGCTGAAAACCTATAAAATTCTGCCTGGAAAAGTTCTGGATGCTCAGTGTCAGGTCTTTTTCACCTACCAAACGGACTCCAAATTTATAAATTATTTTTTCAAAAGTTATCTATACCTCTTAGAGAAATAATGAGGGGTCAACCACCTCATTCCGACTTTGGACGAAGATTCTACAATCGTTACGACAACAAGACCTAAATCTGAATTTTTCTAACGACGAATTATAACGAAAATTTTCATTTATTCACATAAACTTCCATTCATTCTACCATTAATGGATAAATTTATGTTATTATAAATATATATGAAGAGTAGGACTTACTTGAATGTCTCTCAAGCCATTTAGAGAGCTAGAATTGCTATTATCACGATTCGATTCATTATTCTCTTCTCCTGTCTCGAAACCATGTTGGCTCATTTCCTCATATCATGAGGAGGCTTAAGGACTTTCATCATATTGATTATTAAATGGAACTTCCTCCTACAAACAAAAACTAATAATGAGTACTTATATTTCTTCTGAATATAACGGCGAATAATCATACAAATAGGGTGCTCACATCAGGACTCTCGTCGTCAACAACGATCGCCTCTTCTCGTGGAGTAAATCAAAGACCATCAAGTCTTGAAAGATAAAAACCCTGGAATTAATATGATTAAAGCTTAGTTTCACATTCTTAAATACGAAAAGAATTTTTTTTTACAAGGTCCAAATATCTACAACTAACCGAAGAGGTAAAAAGGGGATTCATAGTATTTGAGAGCATTCTGTCTTCTCGATTTTTACTCCTTATGTATCTAAGATGGGGAATTTATTCAACATCAACAAACTCCCCGCTATTATTGGGTCTCACAACATGATCATCCTACAATAAAGATCAACAGTTTAATCAAAATATCGACATTCTATTTCTGCAAAGATAAAATTAATAGAAAAAGATATTTACCTGAGAAGGGGCTGAGAATAGTTTACGCTTATCACTTGGGAGTATTTCAATCTTGGAAGACTAGATATTAGTTCTGGAGTAGGAGGACCACGCGCTGGTGGTGGAGCCGCATATACGAAGTCATGGAGACGCTCATATTGCTGATTCCAAAAGTTTACATAACCTGAAGTCATGAATGTCATTTGATCTGGAGGTAGAGATAAATACTTCCTTCCTTCTGTATGATCCTGATCAAGACGAGACGTTATTTCTTCTGCAGAGGGTTTCTCAATTCTATAAGAAGAAGTACCTTGATCGAAGCTCATTTGGCGAGACGCTCTGTCGATATTATACTCCTTTACGTGATACTTATTGTGCACCACATATACTATGTGGCAAGGTATACTACTCAACATAAAAGTAATCTTACACTAAGGTTTGCACTGGATTTCAATACCAAGAGTAACATCAAAATTAGTTAACTGAGCAACATGCGGAGGAATCGGTGCCCATGGACGAAAATAAAATTCACATTTATTGTATAACAAATCAACAAGTCGTACCTTGGGTCGTATCATCTTATTGAACGAGCGTAATATCCTAGAATTATTAGCACATCCCTCTGGAAAAGCGTTACGAGAATTTACTCCCTTACCTGAAGAAGAAGTGCAAGGAGAAGATGCATAACTGCTGAAGTGTTCCCACAACCATGCTTGAAGGAACAATGTGTTAATATATGATTCAACTTTCATATAACCGTTAAAACACTAGTATCAACAACCAAAGAATCCAAATGAGAATATATATAGCCTAGAAACAAGCAGCATATGGGAAGTTTATGACCTTGAGCAAGTTTTACAGCGATTGGAGCTACGAACAGCTTCATCCGAGAACCGTCCTCAAATACATCTCTGGATAACCACAATGATAAGAAAACATTTATAGTCAATGTACCATCATCAGGTCTATTTGGATATTTCTTCACTAACCATTAGTACTTCATCCATCGAGCATAACAATCACTTGTACTACTCGATGCATCATTAAGTTCAACCATCTTAAGAACTAAAGTCGTACACATCTTTTGTTCCTCATCTGATAACTCAACAGAAAGGTTACCTGTAACTGGAAGATGCAACAGAGTTGCTACATCCTCTAAAGTAATAGTAAATTCTCCCCATATAAATATAAATGTATTGGTAGGCACACAGCATCGAGAAGCTAAAACCAAAAGACCCTGAATGTCATGATAAATAAATAGTTTTCCAGATGCTCTCACAACCTCAATAATATGTGCTCTGTCTAGCATAGTTTGAACATGTTCATGACTAAGCATATGTCTTGTCCATCCTGAAAAGTCTGCCAGAGGTCTTCGAGCAATTCTAAATTCTATTGGAGAAGCAGGATAATGTCCTCCTTGCAAACAAAATCGGATTATCATCTGTGGAGAAATTACTTTTGTTCTAGTAATATCTTTTGGTTCTATGAGCAATCGAAACTGATAATCAGATGCACTTTTAACAGGCTTATGAAGCACCACAAAGAACTCATCATCCATATTAGGTGTATTCTTAATCACTGAGGTATCATCTTCACCATAGCAAGAACCACAATCATCGCCATCATACGACATCTTGGCAAGGAGGCTGAAAATTCTACAATATCTCTATTTTCAACGCCCTGTAAAAAAAAAGTAGAGACACAAAATTTTCAGAAAAAGGTAGCAAAATTGAAGAAAATCAGTACTTCTAATGATTCTAATACTCATGAATATACATATATCTACTAAAATAATATATATGTATTGCAAGAAGAAGAGAAACGGTAAAACCTAACTTTTACCTGTTTTAGTAATATCACTAGCAATTGGTGACACCAACACAAGAATTAATGCTTCAAAGACCTTCACGTCGCTACACGGAGAATGATTGAAGCACCTATGAAGACAAAAATATATCAAAAAAATCAAAACTTAATTTTTTTTGCGCTGAATAATACTCACGTATTAAAAAAAACAAACTACCTGTCAGAATTTGGCCGGGAGTACGCCGAAGGTTGGTCGGCCGGTGATTGCTCCGGCAGATATTTTTTTTCTCTCTCCTGCTGATCGGTGATGGAGAAGAAAGGGAGAAGGTGTTGGTGGAGCAAGAATAAAAAAAAAAAGGGTTTCACCCCTTTTATGGTAATTGGTTTTTAAATCTTGGTCCAACAAGGATTTTTTCTTTGGAGTAATATACACGTGCTGCACACGGGTCAATTTTGGTCTCTCCATCATGTAAATCATCCATGCTTCATCAATATATGCTCTCTAGACGATGCTCTATCATCCTACGAGCACTAATAAACCAACCACTACTCCTTCAACGATTGATTCAATATCATTGGAACATCATCAAATCAGAATCTCTGGTAAAAAAATCTAACGTTAAGCTCATTTCTTTTATTTTGCTTATGTTAGTAAAAATAACCATTTGATGCTTACTGCGGCACATTATTGTACCTCACTAAGAAGGGGACTTAATGTAGATGGTGAATTTTTAACAAAGGATAAAATAATAAAATTGTCTCTACCCAGCAGTAGAATCAATATAAATAATATATGATTTTATCTATGGTATTGACCCGACATCAAAAGCATAAAATTTATATTTTATATTATGCAAGAGAATTAAAATATTGAACTCTCACTATAGGCATCTCACACTGATCTTGTACTCTCTCTAAAAATATACATATGATATTAAAGCCTCACCCGGCTGAGCTCTCAATATTCTACATACAACACTAGTATTGTGCAACTCAGTGCTTACTCCTCTACAATGATAGGGCAACTCCTAGATGAATTAATTACTATTATAGAGCATCATTGTCCTTAAAGTATCACTAATGCTGATTACAACTCTTTCTCAGAGGATCTTTCACTATACAGAATAAGCATCCTGAACACCTCTTTGTTCGTGAGTGGATGTTAATGCTCCTAGATAGATTGTCTACTAGTATAGAGAAACTTAATTCCTATTTATATTCCTGGTTGAATATTTAGAGTGACTTTACATCAATATTCAAACTCTAATTTAATAACATTGATTGATCATAACGCATAACACTTGTTGCGCACGGATGCACTAGGACGAAACACCGCGTGTTCGTAAATCACCGTCATGCCAAATGCAAAAAACAAAGCTCCGATTATGATTATTCGAGCTTGAATAAAATATTCCCAATGTTGGTTGCATCAAAAATCCCAATATTGGTCGAAATACAACGAAACCCTAATTTTGGTTAATACCCAATTTCTGAAACATCGTCATATAACCTTACAAAAACGTGACAATGGGTGTGGAATGGGGTAAATTGTTCTAAAAAACATATTTTCCCCTATTTGTCCACTACAACATACTAAAAAGGGCATCTCATTCCCGAATAACAATCTAAGAGATATGATTCAAACCCTAGACGAACTACAATCTAAAAATTGTTAGAATTTCATCCGGAGGGTTACTGTTTGCTTTGTTTGATGACCGAAATGAACTCAAAACCTAAATTTGTTCACGAAGGTATTCAACCAGCGATTTCAGAATTCCTAATTTGGGTTGATCATCGAAAACGGACATCGTATGAAGAATCTACAACGTTTTTACTGAAGTACGTCGTGTCTGAAATTTTCATAAAAACTAACACCTACGGGTGTAAATAACAATAATGCTTCAAAGCTTAGCTTTAAAAAACAAAGAAGAGGAAAAATAATAATAAGAAGAAAAATAGGGAGATTGTGGGACCGGAACCAACCGGACGGCCGACTCCCTTGGCTGGTCCCACTCCTATATTTCTCCAAAAACTTTATTATTCTATTTTATTTTAAGGTTTCTGCTTTCCATTGAAATCTTTATGCTCTTTCTACCAAATCCTAATATCTCTTGCTTCAAACAAATAGTATTGCAAAGCTATATAGAGACGACATGGTATGTGAAGCATAGTCCTACTGACTCCCAAATTCGTGTTTAATCCATGATTGGACCTACCTTTGACCGGTCCTCCTTCTATGGGATTCTCCCTCTTCTCTAGTAGGTCTCTCCACTAGTTACTCATCCACCATTGTTCATATGGCATGGTTCATCTTCCATCATTCATCTGCCATGTTAAGGCTTAATTCAATTGGTCTTGCAACCAATATTTAAAATAACCTCAGTTTTGTCCTACTCCGACGAAACAAAATATTTTACAATTTTCTAGCACTTACTCGACTTGATGCTCGCACGACCTAGCACTCACTCGACTTGGTGCTAGCAGGACCTAGCACTTACTCGACTTAGTGCTCGTACGACCATGCGCTCACGCGACTTAAGGCTCGAACGACAAGCATCATTCGAGTATTGTTGCTCCTCAGCTGACATGATGATATGACACAACTACCAGTGTCAATATTAATCAGACTCTTTACGTCCATGATCTATTAAGCATCACTGCTTGTCTTAGCATAAAACTAATGCTTCGTCCATCAATGAGTCAACATGCTAGACTCATCAACATGCTAAGACTGACAGTTTATCTAGGTCAACGACCGACCAATCGTCTATAAAGTAGACTCAACCATGCTCGAGACATCAATTATGTCACATGGGGGGATATTCACTAGGGTTTTGGTCTGGCGGCCTATAACACGTGTGGTGTAACGATACACCCATGAAGAGAAAGTAAAAAGTTATGTCGGCAGTTGAAAGAGTAAAGGGAATAGTGGTCGCACAACTGCCATATCCCACTAACACGATGGAATTGGTTATCAACACACAATATCCACTTCTCTACTCTTCCACTCCTTTACAACTGCCAACACTTACGATATCAATATGTTAACTTCCAATGTTATAAATAGGTTTTTCAACCTATCGACAAAAAGGACAAGAGTTTCATCTCATAAGAACTCAAAGGATCACAGAGCTATCATTCGTCTTTATAGAAGTTCAAACACATAAACCATTAACATTTAACCTCATTGATCTCAATACTCTCTTTGGTTACCTTCTTAAATATCAACCCTTCTTCTTCCTTTGTGAATGAAACGAAATTGGAACGATTATTTCTTGATTTGGCTGATTTTGTGTAGATTGATCTCTCGAATCTTAAAAGTACTTATACAGTATAATTTTTGATGTTTAAGCGATTTGCTGTTTAATTGAGTGACTTGCTTCGACTAGCATAACTTGATATCTCATTGCTCTGACTAGCATTACCCTTCTTCACCATTTCAATTTTTAGCCTCAAATCGTTTTTACCCACAAACAACAACATAGTTCATTCTTTTTTTAGATTCATATTTGAAAGAATTGAACTATAATTTAATGGACTTTGGTAAGATTACCTTTTGTTAGATTCACATTTGAAAGAATTGAAATACAATTTAATAGACTTGGATTAAAAGTTATTAATGTTGGATTTTTAAGAGATGAGTTTTCCATGCTGCCAACCTTTACTGACTCTCTCAAGTATGGATGTTGTATAGATTAACTAGGCCGTTTTTTTCTTTTAGATGAATCTCATTTAAACGGAGAAAAAATGGGTGTTTCGGTTTTGATCTAACATTGTATGAAAGATACATGTAATACCAAGTTGATGTTAGTCCATGTTCTTTATTCTTAAACTAGAAGACCTTAAATCTCTTAAGACTTTTTTGTTTTTTGCTTGGTGGAAATTACGTTTGGAATGGTAGGTTTTGGATCTTTACGCTAGGCAAAACAATGTATTGTAGAAGTACTTTTTTTAGATTCAGAAATCAAAATCATACAGGATAAGCCTAAACCACGATAGTAGCCGTTCCGTCCTGCTTCGTTCACAAGGAGAGAAAATGGGTTGATCTTAGAGGAGGGAAGCAAAGAAAGTTGAAGGAAATAAGTGTGATAAATTGTGTGTAGAAGTGATGAACTATTGAAGAAAATAACAGAGCTTATGAGAATGATAAGCTTGTTGTCTTTTATGAATGGGCTAAGGAACCTATTTATAATAGTTTGGGAACATACATTTTCTTTGTAAATAGTGGAGGTAGTGAAGATATGGAGAGGTGGAAGTCGTGGGGATAATGGTATAATCGCCTTGGAATCTTCGGGAAACCATTACTCTATTAATCGTTTCAGCCTACCACTACTTTGTAACTTCCTTATCATGGGATGTTGCCATGCCACATGTTGTTATAACCACCAGACCAAAACCCCATGAAGAATCTCCCCATCTAATTGTTTTGATTTCTCGTAAGAGTTAGTGGAGTCATGGACTCTGAGTTTTGTTACAACAAAATGTTTGTGCTAGCTACAATGATGTATATGAATGTTACAGGCTCGATCGTGGTGTTGTTAGTACCCACCGATGTCATGGTTGTAGCCTAGATGATGCTGCAAGCATGATGCTAGGGTGAAGAAACGCACAAAGATAAAATGAGGGGGAAGGCTAGGCGCTACTAGCAAGGCTAGTGTTAGATGCGTTAGAGCTTAGCATAGCTAGCGCTGCTAGCAGCATAGACGCTAGCGATGATGCTAGTTGTTTCTAGTGGTTGTTTGGCGCGTGCTTTGTTAGCTTTGTTGGATTTGTTGGATTTTTCTTAGCCTTTTGGCACATGTGTGTTCTACTCATTGGTGTTGGAAGTGTGGCTAGGTTTCGCTAAGGCTGGCACTTGCTAGCGCCATGGTTATTGCCTATGCACCACTAGCTTTGACATCCGTTAATGTCGTGGTCATATTTATGGCCTGTTTAGAGTTTCTCAATTGTATGAGATTTAATGTTAGCATTTATGTTTAACTTTTATGCAGTACATACATAACATTGTCAAGAGATTCATCTCTGGAAGTATGCAACTTGAGATAATGCTTGATGCAACTCTACAATTAGATGATATGCATCTAATTAGCTTTTTTTTATTCAGATATGGCACAGCCTCTATTCTGAATGTTTATAATTTTGCATAATCAATTTGTTCCGATTAATGTAGACAGTTTACATGGATGTGCATGAAATAACGAGGTTTTAGCTGGGTAAAGCCCTTGAAATTCTATGGCGCATATATATACAAAAAAGATATAGAGGTAATTTAGCCATGAGCTGAATATGCATTCTCAATTCTCTTGCGGAATGTAAGATAACAATATGTATTCATAATTCGGATGCCGTGTCAGGAATTTATACGTATTTATTTCATGCTTATGCAGCTAGGCGAAAAGCAATATTACTATTTTCTCCCTTTTCAAAAATTCACCAGCAACAACATTGCAAAGGACATAGCCACGGTTCTTATCCGCCTTAGATAGGATATAGCCACGGTCCTTATCTTCCATAGTTATAGCGAATCATATGCGTCTTGGGTTATAGCCACAAATCAGGTGCGTCTTAGGCTATAACCACGAACCATGTGCGACTTAGTCTATAACCACTAACCTTACGCGTCTTAACCTAAATGCATACCTTGTCCTTTTTAGCTTGGACATGGACCTTGTATGTCTTAGTTAAGATATGGACCTTGTCCGTCTTAGTTTAAGCCATAAGGCTTGTCCGTCTTAGGTAAAGCACAAAGCTTGTGCGTCCTCGTTTTTATAACAAAGCTTGTGCGTCTTCACTTTACATAACTACTTGTCCGACTTAGGCTTAACTCTGAAGCATGTCCGACTTAGGATTAACTCTTAAGCATGTCCAGTTTAGGCTTGGCTTCATATCTAATACATATTAGGCTTAACTCGATAGCTAATCCGCATTAGCATTAATTCCTAATACTAATCCGTCTTAGGTATTAGCTCCTAAGTTCGTTCGCCTTAGCATTAGCACCCGATGCTTATCTATATGATCTTGCTTCACATATGAAAGTTTCAGAACCCTAACTTGTTCATTGAAGGCCATACTAAGCATCACTCACATTTATATGCGCTTAAGTTCATCATGTCAAACTTGTTTCTGTAAAGCAAGAACATCAATGCTAATTGACTTATTCGAACACACATTGTTCCTCATAAAAGTAATAAAATAAAATAAATTTATATTTTATTTTAAGTTTAGTCTGCTAGACTCATCAGGATGGTCAAGCAAGACAAGTATTTAGTCAAAAGACTAAGAAAGTCTCATTCGACTTCACATTAATAATGCTTAAATGCTACAAAATTACACGAGACATCAAACATGTCACAGATGGGGGGATATTTACTAGAGTATTGGTATAGCGGTCTACGACATGTGGTGCATCATTGCACCCACTACAGAGAATCTAGAAAGTTTGATTAGCAGTTGAGTAGAGAAGTGGTAGGTTGAGCAACCATCTATTCAACCTCAAACAGAGTGGGGAACATTTATCAACACTTTCTCCATCATCCCCACTTCACCACTACTCAACCATCGAGATCTTCTTCCAGAGATGAGGTCAGGTGAACGGTTACAATAACTATGATTATAAAATGGATTTCTCAATATATTGAAAACACAAAGGTCTAAGACAGACATGTCTAACACAAAACAACATCGAACAACTGGTCATTCAACCTTCTCACACACAGAAAGTTGTTCATAGCTATTCATACCTATTACATCTTACAGAGTCTGATACTCTGACCTCAATCTTTGTCTCGCTTCCTTCCCTAAGACCAACCTTTCTCTTTTTCCTTTGTGACTGAAGCAAGACTGGAACGGACATTGCTTGGTAAATATATTCAATAACTTCAATAATATATTCTAACTTCATTGTTAGATCGATTGCATCTCCCCTAAGATCTACTTGAGGTCAAAAACACGATCAATAAATTCACTTAGATTACATATGTAAATTGTTTTGTAAGATCGTTCAGGGTTATGTTCTGTTATCACCATGGGTATGGATGATGTTTTTATTATTTTTAGCATTCAATTTGGTTTCTGATTTTTAATGTTATATTTGTCTTTTGGTTTTAACTGAATATTTCCGTTTTCACTCATGTATATAAACATAAATAGGTTATCAAATTTCGAAAAGCTAAAGAAGAAGGCTGGCATGCTCCAACCAAAGGCTGGACCTTTATTAGAATCAGGTTTTGTAAGTCTACAATCTATAGTATTCTTCTTATTGTTTTGGTTCTTTAGAGGTAACTTTAGCTCATCAAATATACAAGCAGAAGCCCGTACACCCCGCCGCAGACCCATATTATTTTATACTGTTAAAGTGCTCTGTATTATTAAGCAAAGACCTAAAACCATAATAAATTGAATCAAGTGATCAGTTACTATCTTTATTTTTATTTTCTAGCTTACAGACTCGGTATCATCAATCCAAACACTTTTTAGTTTGTTTCCTATAAACTTCACAGTGAGGGGGAAACCTCATTAATACCAATCATAATAGAAAAAAATCATACACACCGAGAGTAGCGAAGGTATTGTCAGTTAAAAAGCATACCCCCTATCAACAATCAATAAACTGATAATGCAACGTAGTTCATTCTTTTGTTAGATTCACATTTGAAAGAATTGAACTACAATTTAATGAACTTGGATAAGATTACCTTTTGTTAGATTCACAATTGAAAGAATTGAGCTACAATTTAATGGACTTGGATTAGAAGTTATTAATGTTGGATCTTTAAGAGTTGAGCTTCCCATTCTGCCAACCTTTATTGTCTCTCTCGAGTATGGATGTTATATAGAGTAACTAGGAAGTTTGTTTTCTTTTGGATGAATCTCATCTAAACGGACAAAAAATGGGTGTTTCGGTTTTGATCTAATTATTGTATGAGATATACAGGTAATACCAAGTTGATGTTAGTCCATGTTGTTGATTCTTAAACTAGAAGACCTTAAATCTGTTAAGACTGTTTTTTGTTTTTTGCTTGGTGGAAATTATGTTTCAAAATCTTATTTTCATGGAAGGCTAAATAAAAGTTAATATTTGATTTTTTTTTTCTTGTGCATTTTCAGGCATGTAGGTTTAGTACATTGATTGATATGTTATACTACAAACAACTGATTCTACTAACAGAGACAGGAGAACTTACTCGAATAGAGGTCCATTCCAGATTCTAACGAGTAAGTAGACTTTCTTCCTTTAACAATTAAGCAATCTTCTAGGGTAGTAAAAAAGATGTTAAACCGAGACATCAATAGGGAAAAATAGTCTAGGCACATATGGGACGAAAATGAAATCAGGTTAAAAGATATTGCATAAGTTTTTTTTTTTTTGCGACAGATTATTTACTATTTTAGAAATCATCTTTTCTGCAGTACAATCTTTCTCTTCCATTGGGAAAAAAAACATGCCTAGAAATTACTTACACATGTAGAGATGAAACAAGGAGACTACTCAATTATGCTAGAGCACTCCAAATGTATGGTTAGGTAGTATAATCATTTGCCTAATTTATATATATTTACTATTTAACTTATATTTAATAATAATTACAATTATATTATAATATACTTTTAATTATTTTTATAGATGATACGTAAAATCCGAGTTATAAATAAATATGGTTAAAAAAACTGAATTAGTAGCAGGTATCTGATTTCCGGACTAACCACTTAATATTTAAGTTGGGAGTTGGCTGTTAAGTGTTAACTTTTGGCTTGGTGGGTCGTGAATCGTGATCTTTTAGTTGTTGTTCGGCTTGGAGTCAGGGAAGAAAGAATGGTTTAGCTCAGTTAACAACTGAGCAATCAGGAGAGAAGGCTTGAAGGCGTGTGAGTGAGAGTTGGCTTTGGATGTTGGCTGGTGGGGACGCGGTCAGGTGAAAAGAGAGAAAGAGAAGTGGATTGAGAGTTTGACGTGGTCATAGGAGTTGGGCGGAAACTTATTTCTGGAGTTGGGGAAAACCAGGTCCGATTCTATGTAGTTAATTTTGTCCGAAATGGTCAAAATTTCGTCGAAATTTCGGATTTCGGGGTGAAATGAAGATGAAATTTGAAATTTCGGCCAACGATATCTGATCGAAATATCGGTCGATATGGACCGAAATATCGGCCGATATGGACCGATACGGCCGATTTTTTTTATTTTTTTATTTTTTGAAAAATAAAAAAAAAACAAAATTTAAAAAAAATTCCTTGTTTTAGGATTTCAATTGTTACTCATATTTTTTATGATATTTTAGAATTATATATGGGTATGCTAATATTTATAGTTAATCTAATGATTTCGATTAGAATTGTAATATCCTTGTTTAATTAGCATTTTAGACAATGAACTTTGAAGTTGTTCTTGTTTTTCTTATGTTTCCAGTTTGAACTTTGTATGAAATCTATGGATCTATATATTTTAGATGATTACTAGTTTTTCTTTCTAAACTTTGTGAAAAAACGTTTGTTATAACGTGTTAAAATATATTTATAATTATAAAATGTGAACTAGTATTTTTTCATAAAATTATAGGTATAAAATATATGGACCGAAATTTGAACCGAAATTTCCTCAATACCGGCGTACCAGTGTATCGCTCTCGACCGTTACGAACCGAAATCCGATATGTAACAACCTTGGTCTGATTACACTGAGAAAAGTAAAAAGAGGAAGACCTGACCGATTATAAAACAAAAGAGGAGAAAGTGGGGTTCGGCTCTAGACAACACGTGAGATAATTTTGCTGACGTCAGAATAAGAGTGTTGGACGGCATAAAAGAAGAGTAGTGTTGTCCCGCCGCGGGGAAAGCTCAATAAGCTAGCAGCCATATTCGTTTGATTATATTGTAAGCGGCTGGAATAATTTGTTTTATTTTTTTCTAGAAACTACAGATGGCAAAGATAAATGTTTTAGAAAAAAAAAACTTTTTAGTTTCTAGGCTGTGGGTTATAAGCCCAAAGGTCACTATCCAACTACATAAAACCCAACAAAACAAATTTGATACAAAAAACTCATTACAAACCAACTGTTCATATTACCCTCATTTATAATTCAGCCCAACTTCATTAACTGCTCATGCCCAACTTACTTACCTACGCACGCCCACCTTCATTAACGCCAAAATTGAAGAAAGTCATTATTTCCCTCTTAGCTTCTATCTTCTACAACTTCCAAAATCAAACCGTTCACCGTTTTTCAAAATCATCACAGAAAAACTCTTGAACCAACATCATCGTCATCATCATCCATATCAAAAATCATCACATTAATCTCCCTGAAACAAAAATCATCACTTAAATCATCATCAACAATAGAATTTGAGTCGTCATCAACCTAAATTTCTGATTCTAAAACGATTGTTGATCAACAACAGTAGAATTAAGTCTTCTACTTTTAACTCATCATAATCTACCTGAAGTTTCTATTCAAATCTGTCACAGTTTAAACCTAAGAAAAATCATTGAAGATCATTAAACATGGTGAAGAAACAAGACAAGAAGATGAAGAAAAAGCTCAATAAACCAGTTAAGAAACAAGAATCTACAAAAGGTAAATCGAATTTTATGGTTTCATCATATTCTGTGATTGTTTATGGTTGAAAATCAAAATGCATTTGGTTAATAAGGTTTCATCATATTATGCATGTTTATGATTTTTAGTTTCGCGATTTCGGTTTCATCGATGTATTTGGCTAATAAGGTTTCATCTCTTTCAAAATTACAGGTTTCATAGTTAGGTTTCAGTTATATTTTTCTGAAACTAGGTTTCACTGATTCTCATCTAGGTTTCATCTGTCTGTAGCAACGTTTAGGTTTCATCTTTTTAAACCTAATTTATTTACTTAATGTCTATTACATTTTTCTAACTAGGTTTCACTGATTTTCATCTAGGTTTCATCTGTTTGTAGCAAGGTTTAGGTTTCATCTGTTTTAACCTAACCAAATTTAATGCATGTTTTGATGGAACCAAAATTGGTTTCATCATATTCTGTGTATGTATGGTGGTGACCAACAGTGTTGGTGTTTTTTTACTTAATGCCTGTTTTTATGGAACCAAAATTGGTTTCATCATATTCTGTGTATGTATGGTATTGACCAACAGTGTTGGTGTTTTTTTACTTAATGTCTGTTTTGATGGAACCAAAATTGGTTTCATCATATTCTGTGTATGTATGGTTTTGACCCACCGTGTTGGTGTTTTTTACCAAATGCCTGATTTGATGGAACCAAATTTGGTTTCATCATATTCTGTGTATGTATGGTTGTGACCAACAGTGTTGGTGTTTTTTTACTTAATGCCTGTTTTTATGG
>JAJJMC010010584.1:6707019-6802912 GCA_023531435.1 Papaver californicum
TTACTTAATGCCTGTTTTTATGGAACCAAAATTGGTTTCATCATATTATGTGTATGTATGGTTTTGACCAACAGTGTTGGTTTTTTTTATTTAATGCCTATTCTTATGGAACCAAAATTGGTTTAATCATATTTTGTGTATGTATGGTTTTGATCCAATGTATTGGTGTTTTTTACTAAATTCCTGTTTTAATGGAACCAAATTTGGTTTCATCATATTTTGTGTATGGTTGGGACAAGTTCTGTTTGTGCTTATGGTTTACTTATTCTGTAACAGGAAAAAAAGACTGGCAGAACCATATAGGTGCTCGTTGCAACATTTGTGTACAGAGGCACCAAAGATAAAAGCTTTGATACAGGCACTTGTTGCTTGTCCATTCTGGTTCTTCTTCAAACCGTTCTTCGATGGTACCCTTCAAGAAGAAAAATTGAAAAAAGGACCAGAGCAGTTCAAATGATCTTAGGGTCATTTTATAGAAGTGTCAAGGGTGATAAACCAGATTGTTTCAAGTTGATGAGAGCAAGGAATATGATACTACAGACAACACCTGAACAGTTTGCTGTCATTTTTGGTCTACAAATGATGAAGAATGTAGATATACCCAGAGAAAGAAGACTGATGGTCAAAGATCATGGTGGTTGTCTGTTCATGAAAGAGAGTTTGGGTTAGAGTTTGTGAAAAAAAGAGGTTAAACTAAGAACAATGTTAATCAATTAGTTTGTGGTAAAGTACAATGGTTGTTCGTACAACATCTTATTCAATGATTTGTAAACAGATGGTAGATAAGAAAACAGTCTTTTCATCAAACACTACTCTTAAGTTATAAAAAAAAAATTGTGATATTTTTCTCTTAATCAAGGATGAAAATCTTATTCCATGATTTGTTTCATCTTATCACAATATGATTTTTGAGAGATGTTAATCAATATTTTTTGTTTCATCTTATTCCAGATGAAAAAAAACGATGAAACCAAAAAGGGTTTCATCATTTGTTTTTGTTCATCTTACCCCAGATGAAAAAAAACGATGAAACCAAAAAAGGTTTCGTCATTTGTTTTTGTTTCGTCTTATTCCATAAGAAAAAAAACGATGAAAGCAAAAAGGGTTCCATCGTTTGTTTTGTTTCATCTTATTCCAGATGAAAAAACACGATGAAACCAAAAAGGGTTCCATCAACTTAGAGGTGTTTCATCTTATTCCAGATGAAAAAAAACGATGAAACCAAAAAGGGTTCCATCAACTTAGAGATAAAAAAACCTACGTCGCACGTCTTTCATGTGACAAAACTATGAAACCTATTTTGGTTCCAACAAATTATAAAAATCCTGTAACTCTGACACAATAATCAGATGAAATTCACCAACACAACTTCAACGAAGAAACCAAATGGATCAAATTGAAAAAACTAGGAAAAATTTAGTTGAAACCAAATTTGGTTTCACCATAGACGTACCGTTTCACCATTAAACTTTGGTTTCACGGTAAAAAGTAGGCACAAATCAGATGAAACCAAATTTGATTTCTATAAAACTTACTGTTTTCACCAACACAAAAATTGGTTTCAGCGTTGTTTAGTTTTATAAAATTTGATGAAACCAAAAAATGTTTCATCATATAGATGAAAAAAAAAATGAAACCAAAAAAAGTTTCATCATTTTTCAGACATTCCACCAACACAAAAACTGGTTTCAACGTTGTTTTTGTTTTTGTAAAATTTGATGAAACCAAATTTGGTTTCATCATTTTTTTGACGTTTCACCACCAAAAAAACCTAATTTCGACAATGATGATGTATCATTATTTTTTTATGATGATTTTCGACTATGATGATCTGGAGGTGTTGGTGATGTTTGTAGAGGATAAAAGGAGGAGGAAGAGGTGTTGTGGGTGGTTCTGGACATGTAGTGGTGGAGGAGAAACAATAACGAGGAGGAAGCGATGGGGAAGAAGGAGGTGTTGTTGGTGAAGGATACGAAGGTGTTGTTGTGGCGGAGGAGGTATTGTTGTTGCTGGTGATGGTGGCGGAGGAGGTATTGTTGCTGCTGGTGATGGTGGTGGGGAGGAGAAGAAGAAGAAGAGAGGTGTTGGTGAAGGATACGAAGATGTTGTTGTGGCGGAGGAGGTACTGTTGCTGCTGGTGATGGTGACGGAGGAGGTATTGTTGCTGCTGGTGATGGTGGTGGGGAGGAGAAGAAGAAGAAAAAGAAAAAAAAGAAAGAAAAACGTCACAAAATTATCATACCTAGGTTATATAGGGAAGGGCAACTCGGATATATTAAAAAATACTAAAAACTAAATTTAATCATTATTAAGAGAAATAGAGTTTTAGTTTCATTTTTAATTTAAATAATTTTTGTTTATAAAAAATAATATGAGTTTGTATAGAAAATTTATTCACCTTGGTTTTTTATACCAAGTTTTATTTAGTTTATTTTAATTTATATATGACCTTTTATTTTATCTTTTTATATCTAGTTCAATGCCTTGAACAGCTTGTACTTGCGAATATACTTTGAAGACTAATTCTAACTTCCAGACAGAACCGAACCTTAAAAGAGTATACGTTCGATGGATTTTGGGTCGGCTCTTAAGAAATTGTTGTATTCATTTAATTGTCAAAACAAATGGAGTTTTTTTAAGATATGGGTTTTTGCATCGATTGTTTTTCTTTTGTTGAGTTAGTTCTTCAAAAGATTTGGTTTTCTGATATGGGGTATATTCACTTGTGTAAATTAACAAATAGTCCTGCTCAGTTTATGTCTATACATCAAATTACATTAATTATCTGATCATGATTTTCTAGTGTTTTAGATTCATTTGACCTGATTTTTTTATTTTTGAATTTGGGTATTGTTGTTTTTGAGTAATAACAAAACCCACAATGTGATTCTGTCAATTTTAGTTAAAGACCGACCTTTTTTCTTGCTCAAAACTATTTGCCCATTTTTTGTGTGAATTTCCAAAGTTGATCCTGATCATAACAAGTTATTTTATATGCAAAAAAAAAAAAGTTATTCTGATTGTCTTGTTCTTGAGGGGAAAAATAAATTCATAAAGTTGATTTTCAATGTCGGTTTTGGATTTGCAGACATTTGATTATTCCCTAAATAGTATCTTTGCAGTTGATTCAAACTTGAGCGAATTCATTCATGTTTTTCTCAAGTTGCAGTCAAAAAGTTACAGTTGAAGAACATAGAGTTCTGATTAATGGATACCTAATGATGATCATAAAATAAGAGGACTTAGGATGAATTGAGGATAAACTTAGAGGGCTTCTTTCTAAAACATTTACCTTGATCAGCTGTAGTTTCTAGATAAAATAAAACAAATTAATCCAGTCGTTCAAACCATAATCCAACGGTTATAGACTGCTAGGTTATTAAGCTTTTCCGCGCGGCTGCATGGGATAGCACGACTCTATAAAGAAAGCCTAAAGAAAAGACTAGCAGAGGACCGAGGAGGATTGATCCTTTTCAAGGTTTTTGGGTTTGACGGACGGAGAGAGAAAGGGAGGCGTAGGCAGAAGGGGAAAAGGGCACAAAGAAGAAGAGAAAAACACAATACTTGCCACAGTATATGGGTTTAATTTTTGTTCTCTTAATTTATTTATTTATGGATTTAAGAAATTCATAACCTTGAATCATAAATTTTGTAGTTAGAGTTTTATGTTGAAACTATATGAAGTATTAGGTCAATTGAATTATTTAACAATAAATTATTATGATTTAAATTTTTTAAATATTTTTTATTGATTAATTGAAATATGAGTTGTTGTTTCACGAGTTTTATACGATATAATAACCTTTGTGCGTAATTGTTATATTTGAACCATTGTCTAATATTTCATACTTGGGTTAATTCCTATGATGGAGTATGCTTAGAATAGCCTAATACTATTTGTAAACCTATATTTAGTTTCTTATAATTTTTTCGTTGATGCAATTTGATGATGTATGCTTGGATTTAGTCTTTTGACGTGCTATGCTTAGGGTATACCAATGATAGAGTGATGTGTTATGCTTGGATTAGTTATACATGTTGATGCAACTCTAATACAGTAATACATATAATAGGTGATGTCAATAGAACTGAGAATTAATAAATATTTAGGAAATTATGTTTCTTTTCAGTAATTAAATCGAAATAGTGATGGATACTGTAAACCCTGGTTGCCGACTCTCCCATTGCATTTACTTTACTAGGTTAGTTTTTTTTTTTTTTGTTTCATATGCATTCTGAAAAATTCAAAAACATCATTTCGGGTTAGTTTATTAGAGATATTGATTGCAGTATTTTCCTGCTCCTTGTGGGTTTGACCCATACTTACCGCTTCTACATTGTAGACGTCGTGCGATTGCGGTTACTTACATAGATTTTTCAAATCCTATCACCATGCTGATAAACAACATCAGAAGCTAGCACAATGTGAAGCTGATATCATAATAATGTTTCTATTATAATGAAACAATCTTAGCTTTGCTGCCAAAATTAACAACCTAACTGGATAATTTTTATCTTTTCTAGCAACACTGGTAGATTACTACAAGTACCCTGCAACCAATACTAAGCATCTTATATCTCATATATAATCCACGAGTCTGGTGGTACATGTTGACGTCCTGTAGAACCATATCTGAGATAAACACATCAACATGTATAACTATAATAAGATTTCTAATTTTTGTTAGTAGACAATGACCATAACTAGCCTTAGACTATTGGAATAAATTTTAAAAAATGCCAATGATGGGAAAAAAATAGTCTAGGTATATATGGGAGGAAAAAAATAGACTAGGCACATACAAGTAATTTAGTAGACTTTCTTCCTCTTAACCAGACTGCATTAGAATCTTGCATCTGAGGAGGGGGTGAGATTTAGGTAGTGCAAGACGTGATGACATGTGTCTACGGAAATAACTTAATGTGAAGATGCAAAGAGTGGCATAAAAGATGGTGGTAGTGATTATGTTTGTTTGTTTTGTCGTGCAGTACTCTGGGTATTAAATCAAGGATAAGGGTGCAGTTTATATATTCTTGAATACATATTATTTGGTGGGATGATATGTATTATTATTCCCAACTTAGGACAGTAATATCATTTTTAAGGTGGACTTAACAGTCAAATTATAAGTGAAAAGTCTCTTAGAGCAACTGCAGTCATCGATCATAACCTCGATCAAAGATTAAATTTGATCTTTGATCGCGCAATTTCTCCCACAGCTGTGCGATCAGATTTAATATTTAATCGACGAAAACCACTGTTCAGGATTAAAAGTAATCTTTGATCGACGAGTAAAACTTATAGTCGAGCGAAGCACTACCGTCTCGCTTGTGAACAAACGACGACCCAAAATTTCGCTTAAAAACACGGGCAAAGAGCTGACATTTCGCCAACTCAAGCGGGCTACTAATGTTTCGTTTGTTACGACGAGAACCCAGCAGCTCGTTTACACATAAACGAAATGTTACAATTTCGCCCAACTGAAGGGAAACAAGGGCGAGATTTCAAGGCACCGCTTGGTTTTGTGCGGGCGAGAGCTTGGGATTTCGCTAGAATGTTTTTTTTGTAGGCGGTAGAGCAGCATCTCGCTTGTACCAGGAGAAGCCTCAGTTTCTCGTCCGTCTTCTCAAGCGATGCGTTGACACTTCGCTTACGTTAATGCGATATCCTAGGAATTCGCTTGACTATCCACCGCTGTTTTTGAGACGGAGTAAAGATCAAATTTTTTGATCTTTGATCGTTGGGTTTAATCGCTCGACTGTGGATTCCTTAACCCAGAGAACTATGTAAAAAGAGGTGAGTATATCAAATTATTTTTATTTCTTAAACTAATCGATGTACTTTCGAGTGATTACATCTTTAAAGAAATGAGTACAAAGAGCCAAAAATATCTTAGTTGGACGTTCTGATAGAAAGGAAAAAAGTTTTAGAAAACTAGAAACTAAATTTGAGTTTGTGCACTTTGAAGAAAAAGTATTAGCATGTATCATGCTATCTAGTAATTTCTATTTAATATTGCTTACATTTTTTATCATTCCGTAATGGACTTTAGCTGCAGCAAATATGTTCTGAACTGGCTGAGCTTATCTGAACTATGTAGTTTTAAATCCTTTTTTTTTCGAACTTAATATTTTATTGTATATTAAGTGATGGTGGAAACAAAGGTGCCAAAAGCGATGTTATATAATTTTCTCGCTGATGTAATTTGGTGGTACATGTTTGGATTTAGTCTTTAATGTACTATGCTTAGGGTATAGCAGTGATAGAGTGACGTCGATACCTGGAACCATACCACAATAGCCTAAAGAAAAAGAGTGATGTGATATGCTTGGATTATAGTTATAGATGTTTATGCGACTCTAATACATATAATAGGTGATGTCGATAGCACGAAGAATTAATAAATATTTAGGAATTATGTTTCTTTTCAGTAATTAAATCGAATAGTGGTGGATACTATAAACCCTGGTTATCGACTCTCCCATTGCAGTTACTTTACTAGGTTAGTTTAATTTTTTTGTTTCATATGCATTCTGAAAAATCCAAAAACATCATTTCGGGTTAGTTTATTAGAGATATTGATTGCATTATTTTCCTGCTCCCTGTGGGTTCGACCCGTACTTATCGCTTTCTTCATTCATGTGGGGGATTGTTGGAGAAAAATGTATTTGAAAATTTAAAATTGATAGTCTTGGTAGGATTGGATCCTAGGATCAATGGGACACTAGCTCATTTATTGGGTGGAAACATCATTTCCATTTTCACTACTTTGTGAATGAAGAACCTTTAGTTAGTCCCACATTGGACAAACTAGAGATGTGTTCTCCCTTATTACCACAAAATTTGCAACTAAGGGAGGGCCCTTAGGGTTTAGAAGCCTTTGTGGTTGGGGGAGGACTAAGGCAATGGGCTAGTTGGTTCACACTTGCTTTCCACACATGTGCGGTGCTTCGCACCGAAGCACGCACGTGAGTTCGCGTGCTTGCGGTGCTTGCGTGTGTTTTGCGTGTGCCCTATCAAGACTTACTGTTTTTGTGATTTAATTCCTAAAACAAATTGATTTTTACCGTTACTAATTGATTGTGATTAATTCGTAATTAATAGAAAATATTTTTCATTAATTTCAATTAAATTCACGCTTACCTTTTCACCTATAAAAGCAAACGAATTTTTCATTTGAAACCATCCCAGAGCAGGCTACTATCCCTCTCTCTTTTCCCCTCTTCTTGCTTTGCTTGCGCACTGAGTGTTTATTTAATTTTTATTCTTCTTCATTGTCTAAATAATTGTTGTTAAGTTCTAGAGGGTTAATTGAGTTGTGCTAATTCAATTAATAACGGGCAGTTCTATCCTGGACACAAGTTCTCAGTAGGGGTATAACATCACTCATTCTTGAGGAGTACCCTAGAAATATTGTGTTAAGGACAATTTGCTGAGCAGGTGGCTCTGTCCAATTTGTGCTTCAATATCAGAGTTATTTTATCTTTATAACGTTAACAATTTCTTTTTTCTGTTAAGTTTATTCCATTGTTACAGATTTACGACAACAATCTTAACACAATATTTTAATTAATTCTGTTCCAATGGAAAAGAGTGATGTTGACAGACTCAGAAGTTCTCAGGGAAAGACTTCAAAAGATGGCAATCAAAAATGTTATTTTTTCTGAGTTATCACATGTTAGATGAATTGGTTCCGAAGCAGTTTGATGAAAATCTGAATGAACCTGAAAATGAAGGAGAATTAGAAAGTTGGAGTATGCAGAATTATATGGCTAAAAACCATATCCTTAATTGCTTATAAAATGATTTGTATGACTTCTACAATACAAAAGAAAACTTTACTGCATTTGATTTATGGGCTGCCTTAGAAGCTAAGTATGAAGCAGAAACTGCTGGTAGTAAGAAGTTTTTTGTTGCTCGGTTCCTGGAATACAAAATGGTTAATGACAAATTTTTGGTAGACCAATTTCTAGAACTTCAGCAAATTATTAAAGAAATTATTGCTGAAGGTATGGTAATTACCTTCTTCATGGGCTGAATACAAACGAAGACTGAGACATGAAACTGGTAAAGTTAGCATGGTGGAATTGGGTAAGAAGATTCAAGTAGAAGAATTTCTGTGCTCAAAAGACAAAAATGTATCTTCCGCAAGGGACATGTCCAACAAAGCCCATGTCAGCGAACACAAGTCTTCTGCAAGCTTGGATCATAACAAACGCAAGCCTGGCCCGCAAAGAAAAGGTATTTTTCCAAACCAAAATCTGGCATTGGTAAAATTAAAGGTGCATGTTATGTTTGTGGTATTCCTGGCCATATGGCAATTCACTGTAGAAAGCGTAAAGACCTTAATTTTAAAAAGCCAAATGCAAATTTAGTTGAAAGCAACAAGAATGAGTTTTCTGGCACGGTGTCCGAAGTTAATTTGGTTACCAATGTGAGAGACTGGTGGGTAGAATCTGGTTCTACCAAACATGTCTGCGGAAACAAAGAGATGTTCACCTCCTATCAGACGGTAGGGGAAGGAGAAAAGCTCTATATGGGTAACTCGTCCGCAACACAGGTTGCGGGAAAAGGAAAAGTTGGGCTGAAACTCACTTCTGGAAAAACTCTCACATTGAATGAAGTTCTACATGTTCCGGACATCTGCAAGAATCTTGTTTCTAGTGGTGTGTTAGATGATAAGGGATTTAAAATTGTATTTGAATCTGGGAAAATTATTATAACTAAGGGAAAATATTATGTAGGAAAGGGCTATAAGACTGAGGGTTTATACAAATTGAATGTAACCTCTATTGAAATGAATAAAAATGATTCTTCTTATGTTTGTGTGTCATTGAATGTATGGCATGGTAGACTTGGTCATGTAAATTATAAATCAATGAACAAACTGGCAAGCATCGCCTGCATTCCAAAATTCAATTTGGACAATGAACATAAATGTGAAATATGCGTATAATCAAAATATGCTAAAAAGTATTATAAGAAAAATATTCTCAGAAATTCTAAACCCTTAAAATTAATTTACTCAGACCTAGTAGACATGAAATCAGTTCAAACTAGAGGTGGTAAAAAATGGTTCCTCACTTTCATAGATGATTGTACGAGGTATTGTCATATTTATTTACTTAAAGGTAAGGATGATGCCTTAGAAGCCTTTAAGATATGTAAATTAGAATTTGGAAACCAAATGAGTACTACCATTAAAACCGTTAGGTCTGACCGTGGTGGTGAATATGTAATCCCTATAGGAGATTTCTGCATGCAACATGGTATCATTCATGAAGTAACCCCTCCTTATTCACCTCAATCTAATGGTGTGGTTGAACGGAAAAATCGAACCCTTAAGGATATGATGAATGTCATGTTAATTAGTTAAGGACTACCTGCGAACTTGTGGGGGGAGGTCGTCCTCTCATCTTACTATCAGACAAATCTCCATATTTATTATGGAAAGGTAGGCAACCCTCTTATGCATACTTCAAACTGTGGGGGTGCTTGACTAAGGTTTCTATCCCTCCACCAAAGAGGACCAAGATAGGACCCAAAACTGTTGATTGTGTCTTCATAGGGTATCCCGAACACACTACTTCTTATAGGTTTATGGTTGTGAGTTCTGATATTTCAGAAATTGATGTGAACACCATTATGGAATCTAGGGATGCTGTATTTTTTGAAAATGTTTTTCCTTTGAAATATGAATCTCGCATGATATGTGTAGATCCCCTAGATGTCCCTTCTTCTAGTCATAACTTACCTGTAGAAGAAGATGAAATTGTTTATGAACCTAGAAGAGGCAAAAGACTTAGAATTGAAAAATCTTTTGGGCCAGACTTCGTAACTTGTTTAGCTGAAAATGATCCACAAACTTATAGAGAAGCCATGACTTTTTCTGAAGCTCCATGGTGAAAAGAATCCACTATTAATGAAATGGATTCCATTATTCAGAATGAGACTTGGGAGATTGTAGATTTACCTCTAGGATGTAAACCTATAGGGTGTAAATGGATCTTCAAAAGAAAACACAAAGTAGATGGAACTGTGGAAAAGTATAAAGCTAGACTAGTAGCTAAAGGTAATAAACAAATAGAAGGTGTAGATTTCTTTGACACCTATTCACCTGTCACGAGAATTACTTCCATTAGGATGTTAATTGCTATCGCTGCCATTCATAACTTAGAGATACATCAAATGGATGTAAAAACAACGTTTCTAAATGGTGAATTAGGTGAAGAAATATATATGGACCACCTGAGGGCTTTGTAGTTAAAGGTTGTGAAAACAAAGTTTGCAAACTTAAAAAATCTTTGTATGGCTTGAAACAAGCACCTAAACAATGGCATGAAAAATTTGATCATGTAATGATCTCTAGTGGATTTAAATTAAATGAATCTGACAAGTGTGTTTATACTAAACTTGTGAATGATGCCTGTGTGATTGTATGCTTGTATGTTGATGATATGCTTATACTGGGTACAACCATAGATGTAATTAATTCCAATAAGAACACGCTGGATGAGAACTTTGACATGAAAGACTTAGGTCCCGCTGATGTAATCTTAGGGATAAAAATTAGAAGAGAGTCTAATGGATATAGTCTTAGTCAATCTCAGTACGTTGAATATGTTCTTAGAAGATATTAACCGTTTGAAAGTAAACCTGCGAGTACTCCATATGATCCTTGTTGTAGACTCAAGAAGAACAATGGTAATGGAGTTTCGCAACTTGAGTATTCACGTGCCATAGGAAGTCTGATGTATTTAATGAACTGTACGAGACCAGACATTTCCTATGTTGTGAGTAGGTTAAGTAGGTATACATGTAATCCGAGACAAGAGCACTGGGATGCACTTATCAGAGTGTTAAGGTATTTGAAATACACTTTAAACTTTTGTTTAAATTATGAAAGATACCCTGCGGTCCTTAAAGGATATTGTGATGCAAGCTGGATAGCAGACTCAGAGGAGTCTAAGTCTACGAGTGGATACGTTTTCAATCTAGGTTGTGGGTCTGTATCTTGGAAGAGTTCCAAACAGACATGTATCGCTCGATCCACTATGGAATCCGAGTTTATTGCATTAGATAAAACATGAGAGGAAGCCACTTGGCTAAGATGCTTTTTAGAAGACATTCCTCTCTGGCAAAGGCCTGTGCCAGCTATATCTATACATTGTGATAGTCAAGCTGCAATAGCTAATGCTAAAAACAACAACTATAATGGAAAGTCTATACATATTCGTAGAAGACATAATTCTCTAAAACAACTAATCTCAACTGGCGTTATTTCTGTTGACTTTGTGAGATCTAAAGAGAATATCGCGGACCCTTTGACGAAAGGCTTTTCCAAGGAGATAGTTAGTAATGCATCGAGGGGGATGTGGCTTAAGCTCATCAAATAAACTTTCCATGAAGGACACTCAACCTTGCTGACTGAAGATCCAAAGATCAAGGTTTCAAATGAGACAACTAATTTGTGGTGGGTTAAAGGAAACACTATCAGAGAATTTCATTCTCTGTACCTTCCCTATGGTGTAGACGTGATAGTGTGACTACATGTGAGGATGACTTATCATTAAGTCTTAATGAGTTTTATAGTTTCAGTTTACGATTGAAGTGGGGTGTAACAGTAAACACTCTTGATATAACTCACCTATCTGAATGAGGAAGTGGGCCGCTTCCTATGAGAACTGAGCTGATTCTCTAGAGCATTCTGAGAAACGGGATATGTCCAGGGCCAAAATGGACACAACGACATGAACTTAACATCACCTTTAGAGATATCTCGCGTGGAAGCTATTGATGAACTACAGCAAACGATGGCAGTTCAAGACATCACGTTCACTGTCCATCAATTAGTTCCGGTAATTTCTCACTAAACAAAGGTTCAAGACCTTATGGACACCTATTGCCTAAGAGGTGTTTCTCATTTTCTGATTTTTTATCGGTTTCTTCATTCATGTGGGTGATTGTTGGAGAAAAATGTATTTGAAAATTTAAAATTGATAGTCTTGGTAGGATTGGATCCTAGGATCAATGGGACACTAGCTCATTTATTGGGTTGAAACATCATTTCCATTTTCACTACTTTTTGAATGAAGAACCTTTTGTTAGTCACACATTGGACAAACTAGAGATGTGTTCTCCCTTATTACCACAAAATTTGCAACTAAGGGAGGGCCCTTAGGGTTTAGAAGCCTTTGTGGTTGGGGGAGGACTAAGGCGATGGGTTAGTTGGTTCACACTTGCTTTCCACACATGTGCGGTGCTTCTCACCGAAGCACACACGCGGGTTCGCGGGGTTGCAGGCTTGCGTGTGTTTTGCGTGAGCCTGGCGTGAGCCTGGTGTGGCCTATCAAGACTTACCGTTTTTGTGATTTAATTCCTAAAACAAATTGATTTTTACCGTTACTAATTGATTGTGATTAATTCGCAATAAATAGAAAATATTTTTCATTAATTTCAATAAAATTCACGCTCACCTTTTCACCTATAAAAGCAAACAAATTTTTCATTTGAAACCATCCCAGAGCAGACTACTATCCCTCGCTCTTTTCCCCTCTTTTTGCTTTGCTTGCGCACTGAGTGTTTATTTAATTTTTATTCTTCTTCATCGTCTAAATAATTGTTGTTAAGTTCTAGAGGGTTAATTGAGTTGTGCTAATTCAATTAATAACGGGCAGTTCTATCCTGGACACAAGTTCTCAGTAGGGGTATAACATCACTCATTCTTGAGGAGTACCCGAGAAATATTGTGTTAAGGACAATTTGATGAGCAGGTGGCTCTGTCCAATTTATGCTTCAATATCAGAGTGATTTTATATTTCTAACGTTAACAATTTCTTTTTTCTGTTAAGTTTATTCCATTCTTACAGATTTACGACAACAGTAATTAAGTAGACTTTCTTCCTCTTAACCAGACTGCATTAGAATCTTGCATCCGAGGAGGGGGTGAGATTCAGATAGTGCAAGACATGATAGCAAGTGTCTACGAAAATAACCTAATGTGAAGATGCAAAGAGTGGCATAACAGATGGTGGTAGTGATTATGTTTGTTTGTTTTATCGTGCAGTACTCTGGGTATTAAATCAAGGATAAGGGTGCAGTTTATATCTTCTTGAATACATATTATTTGGTGGGATGATATGCATTATTATTCCCAACCTAGGACAGTAATATCACTTTTAAGGTGGACTTAACAGTTAAACTATAAGTGAAAAGTCTCTTAACGCATAGAACTATGTAAAAAGAGTTAAGCATATCAAATTATTTTTATTTCTTAGAACTAATCGATTTACTTTTGAGCGGTTATATCTTTAAAAAAATGAGTACAAAGAGCCAAAAATATCTCAGTTGGACGTTTTGATACAAAGGAAAAGAGTTTTAGAAAACTAGAAACTGAATTTGAGTTTGTACACTTTGAAGAGAAAGTATTAACCTGTATCATGTTATCTACTAATTTCTATTTAATATTGCTTACATTTGTTATCATTCCGTAATGGACTTTAGTTGCAGCAAAGATGCTTGAACTGGTCGAGCTAATCTAAATTATGTAGTTTATATATTCCACTATAAATCTTTTTTTTTTCGAACTCAATCTTTTGTTGTATATTGAGTGATGGTGAGAAAAAAAGGTGCCAAAAGCGATGGCATAATGTTATCGTTTGTCGACACAAGTGAAAAGGAAGAAGAACGAGGAGACTGGTGACAAAATGCTACCATTTCTCCAAGATAGTGATGGTGTAAACAAAGATGACGAGGGTGATGAATAAGGATCAAGAGACAGAGATTAGACACCACAATAATCAGAAAGTGCCGATTTCTTATATAATTTTAATTATTTTGTAATTTTTTTCTGATAATAGCTTTTTATTTGTTTTTAAATTTGGATTTTTATGAATGTGAATCATATTTTTAGCCTTAGAGAACTATTTAAGAATTCAAATTTGTTTTTTACGAAGTTTCAACAATGTTTTTTACAACTTTCATAGTACTTAGGCTGAAATAAATTTTCAAATGATAATATTCCTTATAGGAGAAGAACGAACGTATATAAGCAAAAGCTTTACACGAACACTCAATTTGAGTCCATGCAATGCACAAACGTACCACTAGTTTTCTTAGAAATTGATTAAACCTATATGATATATATAATTAATATTATAAAAAAGACATTGTGTTTGTATATCCTGACAAATCCGACCGTCCAAATTGTCATCCGATGGATAGAACAGATATGCTGAGATATATTTCCAACTGTCAGATTGTCTTTCCCCGGTTTCCTAATCCCAATAGTAATCCTTTTTTGAAATAACTTTGTTTCCCTAAATATAGTTGCGTCCTAATTCTAATACCAAAAACGCGTTTTCTACCTTAAGTCGAATTCTCTGCCATTTATAGTATCTTCTCTGCTCTTAACCGTGCACTGAGAAACACTCATCAGACTCACTCTATGTTGCTTCAACTGTTTTAAAACCCATCTTACCTGAGAAACACTCACGACCCCATTTCTATTTCTCCTTCTCATTTTCTCTGCATCGAGTTTAAACCACTTAGATTCTTCTAACCCATCTTCTCGACAAACAGTCTTCACCGAAGACCCACTCTACTCTTCCCTAATTCTTCTCTGTAAGAATCACGAGTCACTGACCATGGCTTTGCCGGCGCGAAGGGATTTGTATGCAAGAATTGGTTGTCTGAAGGAGTGATAAAATATGAATTGATTATAATGATTCTAGACCTAGCTTCTGTTAGGTTAAATGGGAACAGTAAATTCTAATTTATCAATTTCTTATATGATATCTAGGGTTTTTGATTCGTTCTGGTTTCTAATTATTGAGTTACTCTTTTATATGGGTTAAGTTGATTTTTCTTAATTTTATTTGTTTGTTTTTTCAATTTTGTTAATGAATTCTTGCAAATTTTGGGTAATTGAATTCAGTTTTTGTTGTTTTCTTACTGGCATATTATATATGATTTGTATCCAAGCAGTTTGTTCAACTTTCCAACTTCCCTTTTCCATATTTATCAAGTCTTCTTTTGATCGATAAATATATTTTGATGATTTTAATTATGCTTGATCATGTCTTCTTTTGATTGAGATATTTAATCGTTGAATTGTGTCTTTAATCATTAAATGTTTATGCCTTAGTTTTATTCTTCTTAAGATCTAATTTTTCCTTTGTTTATGCCATAGCTTGACCAGGACTTTTTTTGTTTAAGAAATTGAATCGGTGAATGTTATCTTACTAATTCGTTATTGCATTCATAGGTGTTGCTACATGTTAACATAAAGGTGAGATAGACTCTTTTTTAAGAATTCCTACTCACAAAGTTTCTATTACAACACCAATGATTGGGATAATATGATAAGTAACCCATGCTTCAATTGAGTTCTGTGTACAACAAGTGGAAGGTACAACATTATTCCGTTTCAGTTTTGTTGTCAATTGTTAGCTATTGGCCATTCTTTTCTATTTTTAAGTTACTGTGAAGATGAACCAATCTTTTTGGGCGTCAAGTGATGATTTTTTGGTTTTATCAGAAGTTTATTTGGTTTTAAGCTCAATTGAGTTGATTTTCCGCTGGTTGGATTCCTATTGAGTTTTGTTTGTGTGTAAGATGATTTATAGGAATTTAACTTCTGCCCTTTCCCCTAATTTTTATTTTGCAGGTTAGTAATTGAATGAATTATAGAAAAAGTACTGTAGGTCTCACATTAAACTAGGGTTTAATTGTTTTTACAACTACTGGAGTTTACTTTGATTCACATTAAAATTTGCCATTAAAATCATGTACAAGATCATTGTCTACTTTTGAGAAGAGCTCAGCATCAGAGAAGATTTTTCTTTATCTAACTGGCCACTTTATTGTATTGATCATTGATAATGGTTTTGATTGAACATTCATGTATTTGGCTCTTAATTACACGCATATATTGAACAATGTCTACTATAATGTCCAGTACAATTATTTTGTTATTTACAATCCAGTGATGGGTCCGTTGTCCGTCTTTTCACTCATTGCCTTTTCAGCTGCGATGGTAAATATGTGCTAATTTCGTTTCTATTTGTTCTCTTAGTATACTGACGAGTTGTCTAAGGTGGATGAGAGGCTCAAGTTAACAGAGTCTCAACTTGAAAGCAAGGTTTCTAAATAGAACTCATTTCTTAAATTATTTTCAAGCTTAATTTGTACTCATGTCAAGGTTATGCACACTCTTCCGCTCCAGGGATATGCTGCTTCATATGTAGAAATTCACATGCAGATCTTGAAATGAATAAAAATAAATGAGAAGAAGGCCTCGATGGTTACTCACTTTGAAGAAGAAGCCACCCTTGAAGAGTTCATGTTGTTGCTTAGAAGGATGATGACATTTGCCCCCTATTGGAACTTTTCTTGCACAACTAGAGGCAGAGCTTAAGCTAGCTCGGAAGAGGTATGGCACTCTTTTCCCTTTTTAGCAGGGAACTCTTCTCTTCTCTATTTCATTTTTGTCACGAAAGTATGTGATATACAAAGTAACTGGAAAGATTACTTATGCGTTTTGGTGGTTATTTGCAGATGGCGAAGTTGTGGGATGACATCAGAGAACTGGATCGCCTTATAAAATCAAAAAAAGATATCCTACTTGGAGATGAGAGAACCATTCAAGTTGCCTTGGAAAAATCCTCCATGGTGGGTTATTCATCGGTTTGTTTATATCATTTGATTATATAAACATCTCTTGATTTCTCACTAGGATGAAATGAGATTTGGAAAAAAAACACATCGCCAAAAGGTTGCTGGGGTCGAAAAACGGAGCCAAACTGTAATGGATACGGAAGAAGTTGTTCTTGCTGTCATGAAAGAGAGGATCCCATCAGATGGTGTATATCAATTTACTTCTGTGAGTATATATATACTTTGCAGCTTTGATTAAACTTTCATGTCTACTGCGTGTTTTATCATCGACTTATGATTTTATTAAAACATAGTAATAGCATTTTTGCTGTGATCTTTGTTATACTATGAGTCTGTGACAAATAAGAAAGATATAGATAGAAAGAGATCAGTATTGTGTTGTCTGTGTGAGAGTTTACTTTGTAACACCAGTTCTTGGAAGCTTTGCAACCTGGTATATTTAGTGATTCGTGGAAGATGTATCAGATTCCACAAATATAGGTAACAATAATATCAATCATCTGTGTACCCAACAAATATCATGTAAATGCTTCTGATTCCATCTTTGGAAATAAGTATTCTTTGATGGCATATTATCCTTTTAGGTTGTTAGCTCAAATTCTGCAGGCCTAGATATTTTGATAGGTATGGTTAAGGCTCAGATGATTTAAGACTCTCATTTTGGTTTTTATCTTATCTTATTTATTTTGCCTAAGACCCTGAAATTTGATCAGGAAAACTCTGTTTGATAATTGTTATCCTTTTGAATTTGGAACTTGGGAAGTGTGTTATTTAAATGTGTGTGCTCTATTTTATCTTCTCTCGGCAAATATATAATTAAACCCTAACTTTAACTCCTTACCCAATTACACCTGCATATGAAAATGGATGGTTTTACATTTGATAGGCCCGGTGTCAGTTCATGGAATCTTAGTTGACAGATCTGCGGTTATATTCGATGGGAGAGAGTTTGATCGGAGAGGTATTGTAAAATTTTGGAGATGGTTCACGAAAAACAATTTCTTCGTAGAGAAAACCCAACTCTTGGTAAGTCTTCACTTCTTGTTAGATATAGTAAAGTTATAAATTGACCTACTTTAGATTTCATCACCTTGCCAAATATATTGGGCCACTTACATGATGTAGCTCCATGCCTTTCAATAATCTTGTCATACCATTGGCATCTTGGGAAAAAGGCATGTGGTAGTCCTTGACCCTATTTTGACCCCAGGTCCCCAGGACAAATGATACATTGTTATTTTAAACCATCAAAGTCCCTTTTTGATGGTTGAGTCCAGTCAATAGTCACGATGATTGACATGAATACAATCACTTTGAAGAAAATGTTTAGTTTTTAGAAAGGGGCTACCGGGGGATTAACGTAGTTGAATGGAAGTTTGATACCTTTATATACGTGTGATTTGTCCTATCAAATACTGGTTGTAATATAAATAATCTAAAGGGTTAATTAGACTTTGATACTCAAGTTTTGACCAGATTTTTTGGTCTAAAATTTGTCCAATGTTAGTGTCTGGTGGTTGACCCGAATTGACTCAGTTAAATATTTATACATTTACTATTATACCCTTCACAAGCTCATTTATTCTAAACCTATTTTCTCTGCTCTCTCTTTCCGTCTTCTCCATTTTTTCTAACTGAGTTGGATCGGACTCAATGATTTAACTCCATTTTTCCATTTTTTTCACACTTTGCATACATGTCTACGAGGACATTCTTTACATGGATATCAGCTTCAAACCCAAATTTAAGGATTTTCCCATGAATACATGTGCCTTGCTCTAGCGCATTCATAGCTACGCATGCTGGAAGAACACCTACCATGGTTCCCCTGTCTAGATAATGACCTGGAAGTAAGAGAATATTATTAGCCAAATTTAATGTAAAGAAGGATGTTAAGAACTATAGGGATTAGAGAGATAGAAGAAACAAATAAACTTCAGCTCATAGTTGATGGAACATCTCCATAGCAAGATTACTGTCGCCAAACTGGGCATACCCATTTATCAAACTATTCTAAGTTATAACATCTTCCTATGGCAATCGACTAAATAGGGTGTGTGCAACAGAGAAGAGTCTACACTTGGCATACATAGCTACCAGAGCCATTCAATACATCCATACCAATATCACATTTTAACATGTAACAGTGTATGCTCTTACCCAAGTTAATATCTGATGTTTCTCCACAAGCCGGAAGAACACCCGTTACAGTAACTCTGTTTGGTTTAAGATTTCCTCTTAACATTTCCCAGAACAAAGACAAGCCTTCTTTTGGATATCAAGTTTGTATAAAAGTAACTATTACTGCAGACCAGACGACAATATCCTTTCGAGGGATGTTCTCAAATATTTGCTTTGCTTTCTCCAACTCCCCACACTTCGCATACATTGTCATAAAAGGAGTAGCAACCAAAATATTTGAATCAATTCCAGCTCGAACAAAGTACTCTTGAATCTCTCTCCCTTTCTCTAAATATCTTGTCTCAGCAGAAACTAAAAGCGCACTCACTGCTGATACTTGATTCAACTCAAATTTTTCTCTTTTTATACAATCAAATAATTCCAATGTTTCAACGAAACAACTATTACGAACACAACTAGCCATCATGGTTCCCCATGAAACATCATCTCGACCAAACATCCGAATAAATATCAACCGAGCCGAATCTACATCTCCACATTTCAAGTACATATCAACCTCAAACAGATTCAAATCATCAACTTCAACTAGATTCAAATCATCAACCTCAATTTCTAAATTCAAAACTTCAAAACCTTAATCATCGATTTGAACAATTCTTCAACTTTATATTCTAATTCATGTCAAACCCATCTCTAATTCCCTTCCAAGAATATCAATTTCATCTTTAGAATCTTCTATGAAAATTTCACGAAAACCCTAATTCTATGATTCACCTCAAATCATGTTCTTCTTTGTAATTGATTCTTCTGATTAGTATAATAATCTTCTTCTTCATCTCATGATCTTAAAATCCATCTTTAATAATTCAATTTCATCAGCAACATCAACTCACAGAAAACCCTAACTTATTTTCTCCTCAATTTAACTTTTCTTCACCTTCTTTTGTTTAATCAACATGAACACCACCACTAGCAACACTAACTTATTCATTTCCTTCATCTCTCAATCTCAAATCCCCCATTTCTGTCTCTCAATTTTGCCGACAGATGAAGAGCAGGAGAAGAAGGAGGAGAAGAAGAAGAAAGAGAAAAAAAAAAGAATCGGTCGATTCTCTTAATATATTAGGTTTTATTAGATTTTCTTATGAGGCACCCACTAATGGATGTGGGATGTCAAAATAATTTCGTTTATGTTTTAATGACAGGGGTATAATTGTAACTAGATATTATTTATTCTATAAAATTAATTAAACTCAGGCCCATAACAGCAATAGTAGTCAACCGTCAGTCCAGGTACCAAACACTAACGTTGGACAAATGTTAGAAAAAACACTAAATCTGGTCAAAACCTGAGTACCAGAGTCTAATTAGCCCTAATCTAAATAGCTTAGATAAGGTAGTTTCTCAACTTGATCTCATTGCCTGAATAATTTGTGATTAAAAATACGATAGTTTTCATTGGGTTGACTGGGAAATTTTGTTTACAGTTTAAGTTGTAATCTAGGATTCCATTTGAAAACATTGAGGTGTACAAAAAAACATGAAGTAACCATTTATCATTTAATCAACCTGATTGGATTGATGTTATCTTCTGTCTCACAAGATTTGTACATACCACAAATAGGTCAATACCTTAAAGAAATTCGATGCCTCTGTTCATTATGGTTGTTCAGTTGGTTGATATTTCCTACTAGGAAGCTTACTATCATTTTTCTACATTTTTGTACTTTTATGCATAACTCACTGCTTCTGTCTGTTCTCGATTGTGAGAATCATAGTGGAAGGCATCCATTATTACAGTTTGTTCATCCAAATTATCAACTATTTAGGTCTGGAGGATTTGTCTTCTCTAAGTTTATCTATTCCTTCTCTAAGCAAAAAGGTTATCCTAAATCTCCTAAATTCATGTTAGTATTTGTTGAAGCAAGCAAGAATAGCAGACCATGAATTTTCGTTTTAATACTGGGAAGAGGAACCAATAGTGATTTCAGAATTAGAGAGTGGCAAGGTAATAAGCACGTGAGTGCGACATAATAATATCCACATTTATAATAACTAGGCCTCTTATTTGATTACTATAATTGTTTTAGGTATTTTTTTAGAAATTACAAGTGAATCCAATCACCACGAGCGATAAACAGCTAAAATATAAGTTAATGGGACATTTGTGACCCACGACACCTAGGAGGGTGAGAGTTAGTTACCGGCAGTCGCACTAAATTCTCATTCTGCCAGGCTCCTCACCACTTGACCCATTTCATGGTCAAGAAAATAATATTGCTATATAGGATCAAGCATGTGAAGGCCTAAAAGAAAGAAATGGACGTGGCCTCATTTCCACCATATCTCGGTGGGGGCATATTCTATAGCATCACCTATCAATTCCTTTCTTATCAAAACAATAGAATTGTCATTTCTTCTCAAACAGATGGAATTTGGGGTTTGAGATCGAAGAAGAAGAAACATGGGGAGAGAGTGAAACTTCAAAGCAAGAAATCTGGATTTTTTTCTGATTGATGTGGTTTTCTTGATACAAAGTCAGAAATTAGGTTTAATTTGGGGTTTTGATGCGAACTGAATTAGGAGCTCGTCTACGGCTTGAGATGAGAAGGAAATTTGGGTTGCTGGTATCCAAGAGAAAGAAGAAGAACTTGCAGTTATTGATACAAGGAAGAGGAAATTAATGGTGGCTTGGGTTTCAGTCGAAAGATGGTGACTGTGAATGGTTTGGGAAGAACAAGGCTATGGATGTGGAAGCATGTGAATCTGAGAACTAGAAGAAGGTGTTTGTGATAATGGATTCTGAGTTACAAGAGTGTTGGCGCTGTTGGGTTTTGGTTAAGCTGAATCATTGAGAAGAAGTCAAGTAGAGATGATGGTGATGTTTCGATTAAAACAGGGAAGAATGTCTGAAGTGGAATTATGTGAATACAACGTGTGTGCGCACAAATGGGTTTAATGTTGAATGAATGAAATGTTTGATTCAAGTGCAGGGAAGGAGTGAACGTTTGAAATCACACCATCAAGACATGCCCAATTTCTACCAGAGAATTGCACTGATTGTGTTTGACAGAATGCCTAAGAGAATGGGCGTAAGCTAAAGAAGAATTGACGCTGGCTTGTTAGTTCCCCAAGACTGACAGGCTTAATTAGATGGAAAGAGTTCTCGAGTATTTTGGGTTGAGTTCAACAGAGGTGATGACTGAGTTGTAGCCGGAGAAGGAAAGAGTTATTCTGAGCCTGAATTTAGAAGTTAGTGATATTAATGGACCGAGCCTTGGGAAATTGTCTCCTGGGTTTTGCTTGACCTAACACAATATATATATATATATCACATTATACATGCTGAGGGAGATACTTTTGGACGTTGGATACTTTGACGCTGGTGGCTGAAGTCTACGGAGAAAGTAGGGTTTAGTTTTTTTTTTTTTTTTTTTTTTTAAATTTAGTTAGTTTATTAAATTCTTTATCAATTTTAATGGATTTTAAAAAAACTATGTCTAGCTAAATCTGTTTGTTAGGGTGAATGATGGACTTGTAGAATTAAGTTCGCTTGTGTTCTTAAACTTGGGTTTTCAACTATAAAAGCTTAATATCAATGTTTTGTCTCTCTTTCGATGCCTTACTTTCTTAGTGATTTTTCATGTTCTATGTCATGCATAGTTCATTGTTTGATTAGTAGAAGAACTCGTTAGCCCTTTTACGATAATCGATTTATGAATATTCTTTGATTATTTATGACACGTATATTTAGTGCTTCGAAATTCTACCTTAGGTTGAGAACAAATATAACTTTTAATATTCTTACTAACGATTCTTAAACAAAATATCTTCCGTGTATGAGTAGCTAGATATGCTACTTTGTATGGATAAAATTGATACCCTTTGTGAAGAACGCAAGTAAACTCTAATCTCCAATGGATTCCCGAAACCTAACACTCTCACATCTTTGATTACAATCTTTACTAAATCATTTTAATTCATTCGGTAGTTTATTTCTTTAATAAAAAAAATCAGAAAAGTACTATTGAAACATCTTTTGACCCGAAAGTTATTTATATTAGTTAATAGAAGTGATTCACACTCCTCGTGGGAACAAACCGCATTTGCTATTGTTCACATCTTTAGACATTTTGCGCTTGCGGTAAAACTTAGTCGGTTTTCCAACGCATCACAAGGATAGTGATAATGAGATGGATACCACTTCAGATGATACTGATAACAGTAAAAGCCTAGAGGAGGACGAGCAGTTATTTGATGAAGGGAAAAAGGATCCATCTTTAAGGATCAAACCTTTAAAAGCTTTAGTGGTTTTTCTTTTCGAAGATCAACGTTTAAGTTTACAAACAATTCAAATTTATTAGATCATATGTATAAATACTCATCAACCTTCCTGTCAAGTTTCTTATTCTCATTCAGGCATCTACTTCTGTTGATGGTTGGTTTTTGACAAGGGAGAAAATTATAATATTGTCTTTACTCAGCTGCAGAGACATGAAATAAATATATATGTATAAACGTTCTGGCTCAGGACCAGAATCATGAATATGTACTTTAGTCTTATATTCCGCAAGAGAATTGAGAATGCATATTCAGCTCATGAATACATTAGACCTGTAGCTCTTATTTATATATATATGTATGTGCGCATAAAATGTCAGGGCGTTACCCGGCTAAAGCCTCGTTATTTCATTTGCGTCCATGCAAACTATCTGCATTACTCGGAACACACTGATTATGCAAAATAATGATCATTCGGAATGAACGTTATGTCATCTTTGAATAAAAACGCAAATTAAATGCATAACATCTAAATACAAAGTCGCATCGAACATCATCTAAGGTCGCAAACTTCCCTGACTGAATTCCTTGAATATGTTCTATATGCAATGCATAAAATCCAAGCATAATGCCAACATTAAATCTCATGCGACTGAGAACCCCTAGCCAGCACTAGCTCATATGCCAACATCAGCGGCCAATAACTAGCACCAACGTTAACTAACTAGCACTTCGCTAACACCTGGTCTAGCATCAGCGCTAGCGCAAGCACTTACACTAGCACCCGTGCTAGCACATGCACTAGCGTCCCTCTCACACTTTCCTTGTACGCGCCAATGCTTGTGCCGCGCCATCCTTGCCTTCTCTTGCCAGCATCATCCTCCGTTTCTAGCACCATTACCTAAGCCATAGCCACGACATCAGCATGTGCTAGCAACACCTCAATCGCGCCTATACCACTCATATGCGACGTTGTTTTTTGCACAAATTACATATGCCTTTGCCATAATGAGTTGGCATAAAACTTACTAGTAGCATTATGTTACAACAAAACTCACGTGCTTTGATTCCATGATTCCACTAACTCCTATGAGAAATCAAAACATATTACATAGGGGGACTCTTCATGGGTATTGGTTTGGTGGTTTACAACAACATGTGGCATGGCAACACCCAATAATGAGAAGTTTACGAAGTAGTGGTGACGGCTATATCAGTTAAAGAGATAATTGGATAATGGTTTGGGAGTTTTCCAGAAATTTCCCCAAACATAATGAGCGGTTATACCATGATCTCCACAATCTCCATCTCCCCACGACCTCCACTACTCACGAGGAAAAAGTGTGTATTCCCAACTATTATAAATAGGCTACTTAGCCCATTTCAGAAGGACAAAACAAGCTTATCATTCTCACAAGCTTTGTTATTCTCCATAGTTCAACGTTTCTATACACAATTCATCACACCAATTTCCTAAACTTTCTCTGCTTCCCTCCCCTAAGATCAACCCATTTTCTCTCCTTGTGGCTGAAACAGGAAAAAACGGCTACTATCGTGGGTTAGGCTTGTTCTGTACGATTTTGATTTCCAGAATCTAAAGAAAGTTCTTCTATAGTATATTGTTTTGCCTAGGAGTAATTTTTAGGTGCTAATAATCGTCGACCACGGTGGGAGATCAATCTCTCGGTCACAAATTCGATTATTCAACCATCTGAAATTCAATTCTTCAATTGTCTGGAAAAATGGTTGGCCTTAGGTCAGATTCAACTACCACCGATTCTAACATTTCCCCTATCAATTTTAGTGGTGATATGCAAAGCCTCTCTCCAAGAATCAATGGCACCACCGACCTGATCCTCACCAACGGTACTACTGAAGGAGTCGAAACCCCAATCACTTTGGTTGAGTTTATGCGAAGAAAAGAGTCTCAGGAAAGAATTCTAGCAAGACTGAAAGACGCGGTTGGCGCTATATTCTCTTCTCTTGTCAAGTTAATAGAAGAAGTAGGGTGTCGTAGCGCTTTTGAACGAGGCCCATATTCCACAGAACTAGGGATAAACTTCTCGACTGGCGCTTCCCCGTGACCCAATATTGGGAGTTTTACCACTACTAAATAACCGGTGGACCAAAAAACCACGTTTCTAACTATGAATTTGTGTGAGCTTCTTCACTTTTCCAAAGGCCAACATGTTGACACCTTTGCTGTTCTCAACCGCATAGTCATGGACACATGCCTGGCACCATCCCCGATGGAGACGAAAATAGTCATGTCAGACAATCTAACTATAAACAACGTCACTTTAACCAAGGATGACATGATGGATGAAGAAGGTCACAACCGAGATATGTATGTCATTGCTCATGTTAAGGAGTTTGAATTCAAAAAGGCTCTTATTGACACAGGAGTGGCTTCCAATGTCATTATACTCATGACGCTCAAATCTGCCCAAGTCCTACAGAACCAGATCATACAACATCCCATAGCGATGAAATATTTCAAAGGTAACTGCACTAACTCCTATGGCCATGTTTATTTAAACTTACAAGTCGGTCCTATCGTTTCCAAGGTGAAATTCCACGTCATTATGAAGGAGACCGAATACCATATGATACTAGGGATCCCGTAGCTACATGACAAAAAAGATGTCCCTTCCACCTACCATCAATGTGTGAAAGCAGTCCTGAACGGGAAAATTATAACATAATAAAGTCGTCGTAACCCTACACTCCAATGCATGATGCTGAGTTCTTCAAACCAGAGGATGAATCCGTTAAACCGTCCAACAAGGTCTACAGCACACCGCTACCCGAATGGGCATCGATAGCATACTAACCATCAACTTCTGTCGTAATAACTGAGTCATCAGGAACAACTTCTAACATTAGGCCCTCTGGATACCGCTTTGGGACCTACAACGCCGCAAATCCTTCATCTACTAACAGAGGTCATAGCTTCATGACTAGCTGCGACAACGAGGGAAAATACCTCTGAAATCACTGTTAACAATTAACAGGGGAGACCTACCAAGAGTCTCCCCGCCCACATATATGCAACCACAATGAAGAGCTATATCATGAAGAGGTTCAAGACGCGCCACGAAAATTACAAGACAAAACAGATGCCGCGACTGACATGCTCGAAACCATCAACCTAGGATCGAAAGAAAATCCACGACTCAATTCAATCATCTCAGCCTTATCACCAGAAGAAAAGGCGGGACTCATCAGTCTACTCAAAGAATACTAAGATCTCTTTGCTTGGACATATGAAGAAATGCCAGGGCTGGGTTATAAACTGGTGACCCATCACCTGTACGTTGCTCCTGACGGCAAACCAGTCAAATAACAACTTAGAAAGTTCAGGAACGAAGTCGAGGAACAAATTAAGATCGAAATTCAAAATTTGTTAGCAGCAGGCTTCATCAAGCCTATCCAACACCCCACATGGTTAGCTAACGTCGTCCCCGTCAAAAAAAAAAATGGTCAAATAAGATGTTGTGTGGACTTCAGAAACCTGAACAAGTCCTGCCCCAAGGATGACTTTCCTCTCCCGAACATCGATATGCTTGTGGATGCCACCAATGGACATGGAATGTTCTCGTTCATGGATGGTTATACCGGTTACAATCAAAGAAAAATATACGAGTACGATGCTGAGAAGACTGCGTTTCGAACCCCTATCGGAAATTACTATTACACAGTGATGCCCTTTGGGTTGAAGAATGCTGGCGTTACTTATCAAAGAGCTACGATAGCAATCTTTCATGACATGATACACAAGCAAGTGAAAGTTTACGTCGATGACGTAGTACTAAAATCCAAAACCAGAACATCCCATGTGGAAGTACTACGTCAAATCTTCAAGAGATGCCGTGAATACTACTTGAAGATGAATCCGCTGAAATGCGCCTTTGGTGTCTCATCCAGGAAGTTTCTGGGTTTTCAAGTAACATAAGAAGGGATCAAGGTGGACCCAACCAAAATGCAGGCTATCACCACCATGCCACCACCACGTATTGCAAGGGAGCTTAAAATATTTATGGAAAAGGTATCATATATTTGACGTTTTATTCTCGGACTAGCTCAGTTTGTTGCTTCATTTACACCCCTGCTAAAGAAAAAAGAAAGTTTTGTCTGTTCATCTACACAACAAAAAACATTTCGCCAAATCCAACAATTATTGTTATCGCCGACTGTTATGAAATCTCCAGATCCGAATAAACCATTGCTCCTCTACATATCCTTCAACGAAGTTGCCATGTGATCCCTACTGGCTCAAGAAGAGGACATAGGGACTGGATGTCTCATCTACTATTTCATCCGTATATTTAGAGATGTAGAGCTAAGATACCCCAAGTTTGAAATAGCATGTCTATCCCTGGTGCTTGCCATTCAGAAGTTTCGGCATTATCTACTGGTGAATAAAGTGGTGTTGATAGCTAAGGATGATCCTATAAATTCGTGTTGTCAAAACCTACTCTAATAGGAAGAGCGGCAAAATGGTCGCTACAAATGTCATATTTTGGCATATCATGTGTATCCCTAAAGGAAATAAAAGGGCAAGCGCTCGCGGACTTGCTTACGACATTTCCAGGGGAAGATGATACCGCAACACATGAAGATTTACCCAGAGAATTCCCAGACATCTCACTTGCGGAATAACAAGCCTGGTTATTACACTTTGACGGCTCTGCTACCCCCAATAACAATACAGGGGGAGACGGTATTGTGTTGGTCTCACCAACTGGCGAAGTTTTATCATATTCGTTCAAGATGGATTACAAGTGTACCAACAACTCCGCCCGAATATGAAGCTTTCCTGCTAGGATTTTCACTAGCAAAGCAAGCTAGAGCTACACGTCTCGAAATAAGAGGAGACTCGAAATTACTAGTGAACCATATGGACGGGATATACTCTCTCAAAGAACCAACCTTAGCCCCATATAGGACGGAAGCACAGAAGCTCTTAACTCACTTTGTTGAGGCAACAATCATACATACGGAACGTGCCAACAAAAGACATGCTAACTGCTTCATAACTCTAGTCTCAAAACTTCAGTTCGAAGACTCAGAGAGGACCCTCACTGTACAAAGGCCTACCATGACTTCGACCTGGATTGACAAGCCTAATGAAGAGCAAACCAACGGCTGGAGGACGCCTATTATCCCAGAACTCAGTAACTCACATAGCCAAGGAAAGGTTAATCTTAAAGATTTAAAGAATTTCTTCCTGTTACATGGATTATTATATCATAGAAACTCGGATGGATCTCTATCAAGATGTTTGGAAGATGATAAAGCGCAAGGGAAACTTAATCGAGTACACCGTGAAATGTGTAGACAAACACTAGTTTTAACCCTGTACAGACGTCTCAAACGTCTTGGGTATTATGAGCCCACCATGGAGACCCCCAGTCTCGATTGTTGCAGGAGTCTTGTTCTAATTGTCAGATCCCGCCCCAACAATCGGAAATACTAATTATACACCATAATGGGGACTGGAGAGACTCATATGTCAAATATCTCCAAGATAATATCCTGCCTCAAGAAAAGCGGGAATCAGAACGTTTGATCCGAAAATCCAAGAGATTTGTCTTCCACGGAGGAATTCTCTACTGAAAGAGCTTTGGCATGTTCCAATGCCTGGCAGAAGAAGATATCCAGACCATCCTGAAAGAAATGCATGAAGGAGAGCACCATGGCAAGAGAAAATTATTTCTTCAAGTCCATGAGAAATATTATTGGACGACCATGGAGGACGATGTAACTTCATATGTTCAAAGTGTCACCAATGTCAAATCCACGGTAACCTCATCCACACACCTTTCCTTCCTCTTCACTCAGTAACCATCCCTTGTCCATTTTATAGCTGGGGACTGGATCTCATTGGTAAATCAATCCATCCTCGTCAAAGCAACATGGGTACATACTCACTTCCACATAGTACTTCACCAAATGGGTCGAAACTGTGCCTCTCAGAAGAACGACCGGAGCAACCAAAGAAACCTTCATCAAAAAATATATAATATGCAGATTTGGGATACCAAAGCACATCATAACGGACAACGGTACTCCATTCGTAAATAAACACATCCGAGAACTAATGGACGGATATGGCGTTAAGTAGTTATTCTCCACACCATACTACCCCCAAGGAAATGGGCAAGCCGAAAGCACCAACAAGATCCTCATCAAAATTCTACGTCGAATTGTCTATGACCACCCAAGAACATGGCACGAACAATTGCCTATGGCCTTGTGTGAATATAAATATTCTCTAAGAAGCTCTACAGAGACCTCACCGTATTCTCTTGTTATGGGGCCGACACAATCCTACCTGCAGAAATTAAAGTCCCATCATCCAGGATCGCAGAAGCAAGCGGGGTCAATTGGGACGAATCTGAAATACCCAACTCCCGGGTAGCATATTTATATGTACTTGAATCCAAACGAGCCAAAGAAGAAAAATATGCGGAAACTTATCGATGCATAATCTCTAGGGCATACGACAAAGCAGTACAACCACGGGTGTTTCAAGTAGGGGATCTGGTACTTAAAACATCTAAGCATATTCAACAAGATATGCCTGCTCAAAAATTTTCTCCAAAATGGGAAGACCCTTATGTAATCTCCAAGGCCATGCCAAGCGGGTACTACAAGATCGTAAATATGAATGGAGAAATTGTAGGGACAATTATCAATGATATATGGCTCAAGGCATATTACTCCTAAAACACCTTCGCTCTCACAAGTTCAATATAACTTCAAAAATATATATATGAGCTTTCAAATTCAATATCTATTACATTTATCCAAATCATCTGAAATATTTTTTTATTCAAACCACTCAAGACCCAAAAAATAAAGAAACAAAAATGATTCATTACCCATCCCATGGCCTAGAAAAGATCTCTGAGTAGAGGGTAATTGCGGTTGTGCGATTTTCCCAATCTCTTATCATATTTCTCTGAACGAGCTTGCATATTGATAGGTGCATAATTTATATTATTTGAATATCATTTTTCTATGTTTTTCTTAGTTATTTCTCTTGTATTAGTGTATATTACGTTTGTTTTGAGTTTTATAGGTATTTTGGAGTCACATGAAGTAAAAGAAGAGAATTAAAGGCTTATGACATCACTTGGAAACATTGGATATGGATGGACTCAAAGCTAGCAAGAACGCAAGTCTCACTTATGTCAAAAACAGAGAATTACTAGGAGGCATCCAGTTTTACAAAGGAACTCAGACCATCACTAGGGGAAACCCATTATTTTATAAAGAAGTGTTATAGGGAGTCTTACTCAGGTTGCCCCGTATCCAACCAGTGGGTGATGCTTAAATCCCTTCCATATTTGATCTAACAAGAGAATTTAGTTTCGACAAATTCTCATTCATCTCATCTTCAGACAGCCGGAACCCACACCAAAGATTTCCTCCGCCGGCTAACCTAGGTGGTAGGTTGGCTTGAATAGAAATTACAGAGAAGTAAATATATGGGTTGAATTGAAATGGTTGTAGTAGAGAGTTGGGTTCACTGTGTAAAAAAAGTTTACAGGGAAAAAAAGAGCAAGAAACAGCAAGAGAAGATGGGTTCTTAGTAGAAAGTGAGATGATGGGTATTGAATCTGGTGGAGTTTGCTGGCAGACAGAATGAAAAAGCGACAGTGAATTAATGGGTACCAGTTGGAAGAATATCCAGTGAGAGTCTATTGATGGGTTTGTGGCTTTGTGCTGCCGTTCAAATCAGTGAAGAAATCAGGGAAGATATCCATGGGGTTTTGTCCGAGAAGAATGCATTGGTGGTTTTGCTGTGATTTATGATGGATAGATAGATAATGGGTTCTATTAGGTTTGATGTGGAAAGGAAGGTTGGGTTTGAATGAATCTGTGGTGGTGGTTATGTTGCAGTTGAGAGAATGGGTTTGAATTATGCACCGAAAAGAAGAGAAGGTGGTGTCTGATGGGGTTTAATGTCGTTTCGAGTGCGGATGGTTACTACAGAGAAGAAGTAGTACACCGCAGTATGATTTTTGGCTTATTTTTGAGGAGATTCAGCCAGCTTTCTGGTCATGGATTGATTAAGATGATATGGTGCTTTAAAATGAAGATGGTTTTTATGACTAAATGGTTGAATGAGTGTGCGTTAATGAATGGCTTAGATTGAATGTATGCTTGTTTTAGAAGTCGATTGTGCAGGGAAGGAGATGAATTGGATTAGAAACACCAACAAGATAGGCCTGGATTTCCTACAGAATTGCACTTAAGATGCTCGATGGTTTTCCTGAATGAGAGTAGCCGTGACTTAAAGAATGGGTTGAAGTTTCCTGTTAGTTTCTCAAGACTGACAGGCTTATTTAATGGTTATGAATTTGTTTTGGGCTTAATGAATGTGGGCTCTCTCTATTAATCTGTTTTGGGTAGATTGTTGGGCGAGACCAACTTTTTGGAAGTTAAAGAGTTAGGGCTTGATTTGGAAAGAGTTCTATTCTAAGAGCAACTTTAACAAGAGATGGAGATATCTAGGTTTTCACCTAGTTCTCTTCTCACCTCTTCTAAGTCTTTTTGTAGGTTTGTGCGAGAAGATTTCTCAAATCTAGGGTTTGCAATTTCTTTTCTTCTTCAATTGTGTAAACTTCAATTTATGAGTAGTTAATTTAATTGTTGGTTAGGGAATAATTAGATTTCTCAAACATGATTCTTTGAATTAATATATTAGTTTTGTCTCAATATTATCGATTATGATTCACTACAAATATTTCATTTATTGAATGCTTGTTTACTTAAGTTGCAAATTGATTGAACTTACATTCATATCTAAAGCTAATTTAAGGTTTATTATACGAAAAAGTGATACTCCTTGAATACAAGTAGCATAGTGTGGTTATTGCTTGTAGTGATACATCCTAGTAATCGCATATGAATCATGGCCTTTGTTAAATTGAACTAGTGCGCTTTCTAGGTTCAATTGCATTGATTAGACTAATTTCATGAATCTTAATGCTTCTCGAGAATTAAACTTGATTAGTGCTTTTACACGTTAGGTTTTTCTCTTAGTAGAATTCATATTTGCATCTTTTATTGTGTTTGTTGATGACTTGAGAAAATTTACGGGATATTCTTGCGATCAAGGTATTCTAGGGCTTTTGATAAAACGAGATTAAATATAAATTCTAACTATTAGTACAAGAATATGTTTTGTGAATGAAAATGAAACCTTGACCAATATTCTCAACTCTTTGATTCTTTTCTACATTTTGCTTGCTTTCTTTGATAGTTTAATTACTTTTATTAAATCTGAAAAATCTTCCCTTGTTTTATATAAGTAATCGGATCCATATAACAACCAATACCTCTTCGTGGGAAAGATCCTTTCTTACCTTTGCTTCATAATAAATCATAAGTAGTGAGAAAGTGATAAATAATTTTAACGTGCAGACGAACACATCACAGATCTCGGGCCATTTCATCAATCTTAGATGATTCTTCCTTCAAGGCTTTCCCTTCTGCCAAAGATGCAACATGAGCCTCTGACACTCTCCAAATACTGACGCAGCCAGTTTATGTTAAAAAGGAGGCCTTTACAAGTAGTCAACATCTCATCCCATTCTTGGATTTTCGAGTCTGTAATATTATACAGAGATATGTCATCCATCTCAGAGATAACAAGAAGGAGTCCTGCGACTGCTGTCACGAGTATGGGGTATAACTCTTCACCAGCTCTGTTATAGCAATATGCCCGTATTTCTCCCATATCTTTATTTAGAGATCCACATGACACTTCGGCACGATAAATTCTCCCACTACTTCGTACTTCCGAGATAAGGATTCCATCTTCAACTCAAAGAAGAGCCCGACGCTGGGATAATCATGAACAAGAAGACTCAAGCCAGTATCTGTGGGAGAAGCCATGGGATTAGGAAGAGTCTTAGGATCAGCATTAACGCTTTCTCCACCATTCACTGGTATGGATTATTCATTCTCCATAATTTCAACATGTCCGACCTCTATCTCCTGTTACAAACAAACAAGCATACATGTGTTTAAAAAAAGGGGAATAAGACGGTTTTAGAAAGGAAAAAAGGGTTATTTACCATTGCTTTGAGACTCTTAGTCTTCACACGCCGCTGTGGTACCTTCTTGACCCGAGAAACTTAAAAAAAAATATATATGATCAAATCATCTTCAAACTTTCATCATGGTCATACATATATGAAGAACTTATAGATCAAGAGAGACTTACCTGACTAGCGATCCAAGTAGTACGCTTGATGTAGGATCCTCCCTGTCGAACTACCGTCGTTATCATACATGCTACACTGACAGAGTGATGTTATTCTAAGCTCTGGAGAAGATTGAAAGTGAAGAAGGTTAAATTCATCCTCTTGTTTAAATAGACAAAGGTGAGAAACCCTAAAACTCAAATATATAGAACTTTCTGAGGTTTATTCCGAGAAGAATGAATCTGAGCATGACTACTGACTAAGATTCCAAAACCGACCGTTTTCAAGAAGTCAGTACAAGAAGGGATGACGGGCCTACCAGATAACCGAATCAATGAGTGCAGCTTATGCAGATGAAGCTTATTCACGTCCCCAGTACGCCAAGGCTTATGGCTGTAACTCCCCCTCCTTTTTTTTCTCATGTGGACGATCATGCCTTCTCTACCCGAAACTGCATGTAGCTGCTGCCAAGAACCACTAGTGCTACAGGTACCGTCAAGATAATTTCTTCCCAAATAAACCTATGATAACATAAAAAGTTTATCGCAATATTACGGAAAAAATATGAGTAATCATTCCCGTCTTATGCATTTTATTTCCTTGAAGATTTTTTAGTGTCTATACCACCATCTAGTGCTTACCACGAAATATTACTATTTCGTGTTGAACAGGGGACTTAACGTTGATGGTGGATTTTTGACAAGGGATAAAATGGTAATATTTCCTTTGCTCAGCTGCAGAGACACGAAATAAATATATATGTACAAACGTTCTGGCTCGGGACCATAATCATGAATATGTACTTTCGTCTAATATTCCGCAAGAGAATTGAGAATGTCTATTTAGCTCATGGCTAAATTAGACCTGTAGCTCTTTTATATATATGTATGCTCCTATAAAATGTCAGGGATTTACCCGGCTAAACCCTCATTATTTCATGTGCGTCCATACAAACAATCTGCATTAATCGGGACACACTGATTATGCAAAATTATGAACGTTCGAAATGAATGTTATGTCATCTCTGAATAAAAACGTAAATTAAATGCATACCATCTAAATGGAAAGTCGCATCTAACGTCATCTCAAGTCGCAAACTTCCACGACTTAATACCTTGAATATCTTCTATATGCAATGCATAAAAGCCAAGCATAATGCTAACATTAAGTCTCACACGACTGAGAACCCCTAGCTAGCACTAGCCCATACACCAACACCAGCGTCCAACAACTAACACCAACGCTAACTAACTAGACCTGCGCAAACATCTGGGCTAGTATCAGCGCTAGCGGTAGCACCAGTGCTAACTAGTTAGCGCTTCCAGCACGCTAACGCATGCACTAGCGTCCCTTCTCACCTTTTCCTTGTATGCGCCAATGCTTGTGCCACGCCATCCTTGCCTCCTCGTGCCAGCATCATCCTCCGTTTCTAGCGCCATTATCTAAGCCATAGCCACGATATCAGCATGTACTAGCAACACCTCAATCACGCCTATAACACTCGTATGCGTCGTTGTTTCTAGCATAAATTGCATATGCCTTTGCCATACTGAGTTGGCATAAAACTTACTAGTAGCATTATGTTACAACAAAACTCACGTGCTTTGAGTCCATGACTCCACTAACTCCTACGAAAAATCAAAACATATTACATGGGGGGATTCTTCATGGGTATTGTTTTGGTGGTTTATAGCAACATGCGGCGTGGCAACATCCAATGATGAGAAGGTTACGAAGTAGTGGTGACAGTTATAGCAGTTAAAGAGATAATTCGATAATGGTTTGGGAGTTTCCAGAAACTTCCTAAAACATAATGGGTGGTTATACCATGATCCCCACAATCTCCACTTCTCAATCTTCTCACTACCTTCATTACTCACGAGGAAAAAATGTGTATTCCCAACTATTATAAATAGGCTACTTAGACCATTTCAGAAGGACAAAACAAGCTTATTATTTTCACAAGTTTTGTCATTCTCCATAGTTCAAAGCATCTATACACAATTTATCACACCAATTTCCTCAAATTTCTCTGGTTCCCTCCCCTAAGATCAACCAATTTTCTCTCCTTGTGACTAAAGCAGGACGATATGGCTACTATCGTTGTTTAGTCTTGTCCAGTATGATTTTGATTTCCAGAATCTAAAGAAAGTACTTCTACAGTACATTGTTTTGCGTAGGAGTAATTTTTAGGTACTAACAACTTCATGGCCTTAATCTGGTATTATCACTAAATTTATTTGCCATGAACATTAGATGTAATTTTGTTTTTCCCAATACCTCGATAAGCTACGTAAGATTAACTAACACCTGAGCAGAGTGTAGAATAGAGAGTTAATGAAATTTTGTTTCTAAAGACGTGAATTCACGATTAATGAATAAGCAGCGTTTGACCGAGTAACTTGAATTTAACTAGTATCCGTAAACTCGGTTTTCCTAATATGAATTCATTGGTGAAATTTTCAAGAGAATTCCATATATTATAGCAATATAACATTCAAGTATAAGCACGGAGTATGTACAGTCCTTTCACCGGAAGAGCCTTTGGTCTGGCCTTCTCCATTGGAGTTTATCAGTGAGCTGAATCCATAGGCTAAAATTTCTTTTAGGAGGGGCTCTTATGGATGCTAACAAGGAGCGATGGAAAAATATTATCATATTCGGTTTCAACCCCATCAACTACTAATACCAATGACAATGTCTCTGAGGTGAGTTTTTCGTTAATTTATAAATTCAACCCCATCAGCTACTGATACCAATGACAATGTCTCTAAGGTGAGTTTTTGTTAATTAATGGATTCAATAGATAAAATATAGTATTTCAGTGACTCATCCAATATGAGTACCGTCATTTTCTGAGCATAATGTTTTATGCATCAAAAACAGAGAACCAAGTGCCAATTTTCTTTAGGCTATATCTACTGGGACTGGGATGGATTGTCATAACCTTATAACAGCTGTTACAGGTAAACAAACTGGGATGTTTATTAAACTGGAGTTTGGTCGTAAAAAATTCAAGAATACAAATTATACTGGCGTTACATGATAATTTATAGGAAAAAAAATCATGTCTCAATTCCTCCTCTACAGTTGATTTATTCTTGAAAAGTATACCTCAATCAACTGGTCGGTTGTCAGCCAAGCAAAATTAATTCAAGTTCTTTACTTCACAAATATGTATTAGAGTATAGTAGTAAGAACAAGTTCGTTCTTCAGGGAGATATGGGTTGTTAACTATTTTTGATTATTTATGTAAATAAGGTAGTTTTGTTTTTTAAGACAAAAGTAATTAAATTAATTATGCTAGCAAAGAAAGGGCAAAGAAAATCAATAGGTTGGGAATACTGGTTAAGGGTTCATCTTCAATCATAAGACATGTAATTTAACTAATAACTAGAGTTGTCACTTAATCATTCATTATCAAGAGCCCTAGATCATACCATCGAGAGCATACTCCGGTAAATTCCTCATGTCATCACATACCATAACGATGAATATGTAAATACTAATCAAAGAACAACCTAATGCAACATGCTATCAAGTTTAATCCTCCAAAAGCTTTAAGTTATATGAATTAGGCTAATCAATGCAATAGATATACTACGAGTAATTTATTGAACATAGGTCAAGCTTCTACATGCAATCACACAAAGGTTTTCAATACAATTGGTCATCACAATATGCTACTTACGACAAGGTTTATATACAATTACGTATCTCAAAACCCTAATCTTGTAATAGATATGCATTCATGGTTATTTAGTAACGTTCCTAAACAAACAATCACACAATCATATAATGCGATAATAATTGGTAAAACAAGAAAAATAATGATATGGTTAAAATAACAAAACTAATATATTATTTTAATAACATGTATATGAAATCCGACTACATCCTTAACCAATATAAAGAAGTTTAGATACTCATAAAAACTATGAAAAATATTAAAGAAGAATAAATAAATCTAACCGAAGAAGTGGGAAAGATAATCCCAAGCTCCAGCGCAGCCTTAAGCCACAGCATCTGTATTTCTTCTCGGTGCGTCTTATTTTCTTTCTCTGCCTTTTTTTTTCTGTCTCCAAAGTTGTATGAAGTTATTTCATAGGAGTTCACGGCCTTTATACAAGAGTTATAGTCACCGCCTCTTTTAGAGTGTTAAAATCAATAGGACTCTAGGTAATCCTTATGCCACCACCAACCAACCCATCTTCCATATATTATACATGGTTTACACCTTTGATTCTTTCCTTAATTTCTTCACACGCCTCAAATGAATCCACTACTACCTGACTTTTTTCCGATTAACCATGTCTTCATATCTTGATAGAACTCTTCATTCTGAATTCTTTCTCGATTATAACCTCGCCAACATACTCGAGCTTCACCCGATTCTCATCTAATTGGCAGCAATATCTGTCAACTGCAACATTCTCTAACTTCACCTTCGAAACCACCACTCACTCTTTCGTAAACTCCCTGACTTTCTCGATAAATCATCACACAATGTCAAACTCCACCATCGATTTCATCACTGCCATGATTATCAATGGCACCACCATAAGATCTAGATAAAAATGGCAGCAACCATTATTACCATCACCACAGACTTTACTGATATCTTCTTGTTTGACCTTCACCTACCATCATTTTCCATGAGCCACCATAGGTCGACTTCTCATCATATCTAGCCATTAATGGCAACAAAAAGCAACAAAACTTTGAGATCTTCTCTGTTAAGAATCACCGAAAACCAACGCTTCTGACATTATGAATTATCGAGCTTATCACTGGCAGCATCGAGTTCTTCAACAACCTCTCTTAATCGGTCTTCAATGGAAGCAAAACTTCTTAATCCACCTGCCCATGTAACCAAAACCTCACCAGTCACCATCGAGAATCAATGTCAACGGCAGGATAATTCCCTTATTCTTATAATCTTCACGATAATGGAAGCAACCACCAATCATCTTCTTTTGTCGCTGCTAAGAGTAAACATAGCTCCAACTTCGTCATCATCAACCAATGATCACCAGAAACTCAAACCATTCCCTTTAACTTACTAAATGTAATGACAACGTAATAAACACTAGCCCTGAATCGACCTGTAATTTTCTTTTCGTGAATTTAGGAGGAAGAAGACGACTCTTATCAATAGAGTGTCCACTGCTATAAAACTTCAAATGATGACAACCCTTAGTAATAGTGCACTCACCTACAGTAGTTCTCTTTAAATATGTTTTCTCTTAACGTACGATGAGGTGCCAATAGTAGTTTCACAAATAACTTTTTTACCCTTAGTTATTGTTTTGCTCATAACTCCTTCATAGAGCTCTGAATGACCTCATTCTTTCGCCGTTGGCTTCATAATTCAATTCTCTAGAAGATGTAGCGTAGAAATCCTGGATTTAACTGAGGGTCTTGGGAAATTCTTCATTTGTACTGCTCAACTTCACTTTTTTTAGAGATGTAACCTGACAAAAGACATGAACTACACGAATAATAAAAAATGCATACTAATTCACACATAATCCAACAAATAAGTGTAAGAAAATGAAACTTAAAATATGTAAATTATAAACTTATCAAATTCCCCCACACTTGCCTTTTGCTAGTCTTCGAGCAAACTACAAATCTAAAATGGCATAATATACAAAAACTCCATTTTGTTAAGGATACAGTTACACTTAATATGTGTAACAACCCTTTAAACCCCTAGGTTTCCTTAGTGGATGAGTTATAGTCTCGTGAGGATTTACAAGAGGTATACCCACAAAAACTAATTTCCAACTTTCAAATATTTCAGAGCATATGCATCCAAAGAGCTCTGAGGACATAAAGTTTCTACACACTAATAATAAGAAGTTAGACATACCAAAGAACATTATTCTCATGCTTAACTCTTGATTTAGGAGAAAACCAACCATATGAAAGAATCTAGCCTCGAGAGTGATCGAATAAGCAATCTGCCTCAACTCCTGCCTCACTAATAGGGTTTTATGAGATTGCGCTCAAAAGACGCACTTTATGGTTCTAATGTGTGTAAAAAGGAATGAAGATAGAAACTTTACACACATTGAATGGTGGGAAGGAAAAGTAACCTCCCGAATTATATTTTGTTACCCCATAGAAACGTGGGACGAAAAGAACCCTTTTTTTTTAAATGATCTCTAAGAAAAGAAATCAACCACTATGTGAGGATGGGAACGCTTACTTACCTTCTCACTCGATTCACAATCATCACCACTCTCACAGCAAATAGAAACGTCTTCGGCCTTCAACTGTTGATGATAAACTTATGAACTTTGACAATTTGTAACTCTTTTCCTCAAATTCTTATTGTTTGAAACTTCTATGTAGTTTTATTCTTCCCCATGGAGTTAACTAATGAAATTACTCACTAAGTATGGAATTAAAATGCATATTTCTTTGTTTTGTTTTATATTTATATTTATATTTACATTTCTTTTTTACTTTTTTTTAAGAAAAAAAAAGAAATAACAACTATATGAATAATTAAACTGAAATTAATATGGCCATGGTAAAAGGACATAAACACCTGATTCTTCACATCTTGTATTGCATTGGTATCGTATAACTTTAAAAATTTACATCTTTTCATTTTCTTTTCTTTTCACTTTATTTTCTCTTCACTTTTGATATAGAATTTTGCTCCTCTTTTATGGCTTGCAAACCTTGAGTGTATTCAACTTTATTCATGATTTTAATTTTTTCTCTGCATGTTATTGATGGTGTGTTTCTGTTGCTGATTTGTTGAGAGAATGGTACCTACTGCAAACAAGACTACAAGAAAGAGTTACCAATCTGATGACACCCTCATGATTGACATAATTAGAACTCAAGAGATCAAAAAATAATGCTGAAGGGGTACAAGGTTGGGTAGTGATACGCGCATAATTCATATATTTTTATCGTCTAATTTATATTTTATAGTACTTTGAATTATATTAATTTTATTATTTTTATGTGTTTATAGGTAGTACGCTGAAAATCCTAGTTACTAGCTAAATACAGCTAAACGGACAAAATTGCATTAAATGACGGCATTAGATTGGACTGTGAATTGGTCCGGAGGCATGTCAAGTGCTGAGTTCGCACGCTGGCTAAATGGTTGACTATCACGTGAAAGGGAGAGAGGTCTAGTGTAGGTTCTGTTGGGCGGAGATAATGAAATTGGTGGACTTTGGCAGTGGACCGAGTACATGAGGAAGGTGAAGAATCACATGTAGAGGATAATGATGAGCCAAGAGAAGTTGAGAGATGATGTACAAAAGAGAGGCGTAGCAGGAGAAAAAGAATCAGTGCGGCAGTAGAAAGTGAAGGATGTGCGGCAGAAGAAAATAAGGGTTGGCGGTATACATGAGCAGTAATCATAAAGGGTTTAATATTTTCCCTCTTTCCTTTTCTTAATTATTTTTATGGGTTTTGAGAAATCCAACGCCATGTCTTGCTAATTGATTTGTATCTAGGGTTTTATGTTGAAACCACTTAAAGTTTTAGATAAATTAAATCGAATTATTTGATACAGATTATTATGATTTGAATAGATTAATTCCATGATTTTGATTTATTGATTTAATGAAAAATTAGTTGTTGCTTCACCGGTTCTGTACAATACAGTAACCTATGCGCATAATTAATAGGATAAAGAATATGTTTGTCTACTTATTTGATATTTCATGCTTGGGTTAAATCCTTAGATGAGGTACGCTTAGAAGAGCCAGATATTATTTGTGAACCTATAATTAGTTTCGCATTATTTTCTCGCTAACGCAATTAGACGGTGTATGCATGAGACTTAGAGCTTTTGATGCGCCATGCTTAGGGCTTCCCAGTGACATTTGCGACTCTAATACATATAATCGGTGATGTCGATAGAACGAACAATAAATGAATATTCAGGAGTTATGTTTCACTTCAGTAATTAAATAGAAATAGCGGTGGATACTGAAAACCCTGGTTACTGTTTCTCCCATTTGATTCAATTTTATTAGTTTAATTTATTTTTCTATTATTATTCTTTTGAAAATTCCAAAAATATTATTCTTGATTAGTTGATTAGAGATATCGATTGCAGTATTATCCGCGCTCCCTGTGGGTTCGACCCGTACTTGCTGTTGTCTTCATTGTAGACACCGTGCGATTGCGGATTATTTATATAGGGTTTCCAAATCCTATCAGGTAGCTCATCATTTTTACCGGAATTTGCGCAAATGAAACACTTTAAACGGACAATATTGAAGGTTTGGTGCCTTACTCATATATGGGTAGTCTCCACTAATGATTGATTAGCATCTCTAATATTGTATTCTTTTTGCACCTAATTTTCACTGGCTGTTTAAGTCCCTTTTTGTCTGCTATTGCCTCTCAACAACTAAGAAACCCGAATATAGTTCTCTGATACTTCTAAGTTCAGTTATTTTGGTAAGAACTCCGTATGTAAACTTAGCTAGAAGTATACTAAGTGACTCTAAAAATCCAAAATTTTGAGGTTATCATGCAAATATGTACAAAAGTTCAAAAATTCTACCTACGACAGTGGATACTAAAGTTCTAAATGCTTAACCACTCCCCCACACTTAAACTTTATATTGCCCTCAATGTATATTGATTCTTCCAATGTAATATTCAAGGTGGGAAATCCTAAAATGATATGAAAATATAAGAAAAATAGAAACTAAAAATTAAAAGATAAAGATATAAATACAAAACCAATGGTTTGCCTCCCATTCAGCGCTTGGTTTAACGTCGTCAGCCAGACTCTCTAGTCGCCCGTAAACCAACAATCTGAAAATTTGGGATCCACCCATAGAAAAATTTGCATTACAAACAATAACTTCATACGAAAATTAGTACAAGAAAAGAATATTGAAGTTATTGCTCGATAGAAGTTTCCCCCACACTTAGTCTTTTCTATACTTGGAAGTGGATAAAGAACATAGAATTCGGGAACTTCTATAGATTTCTCTTGGTTCACCTGCATAGAATGAGAATCAAATATTTCCAATGACGGATATTTAGAAGCAAAGTCATTTAACAATACTTCTGAAGCACATACATTCAATCCAAAACGAGGTAATAAAAAGGATCAATAAGCAAAGGTTTAATCAAACCTTCCAAATTCTCTTGTATTACTGGATCCTCATCTTTCTTAAAAATTTCTAATAATTTACTTACATCTTATGTATCGTGGTCCACTATCAAACTTTCTAACCGTTCGTCATTAGTTTCTGCCTCAACAACAATTTCAGCATCAACATTATCAATAACATCCTCGTCAAGTTCAATTGGGTCTTCCACAATATTGCTCAATTCGGTTTCATTCTCGTATATGGTATACTCTCCTTCTTCTTCATCTTGATCCCAGAAAGATTTTACTGTGCACCTCTAGGGGTTGTCACTATAAATTGGTTCAAATGATGCACTTTCATACACATCGTTATTGTCATAGCTAACATAAGGTTGGTCATCGATGAATTTAGTGTGTCTAATCTCAATCTCATCCTTTTCGATACTCTTTACTTCATGATCATATATTGTTGCAGAAGCAAATCTAGCTGCAAGGAATTTTTTAAAAACAATAGTCTCATTATACCAAGGCTCCACCTTTTGAATAGGTGACTGATTGTTATTGAGTTGGCATAACTTCATCATTTTTTCCAAGACTTTCCAAAGGTTGATAGTCTTCATATATGGCATATTCCCTTTGGATGTTTTCCATATTCCATTGAAATCATTCACTTGAATTCTATATGCTTTGAGTGGCCTAAATGAAGATCTTCTCCAATTTTCGTATTTCATCGAACACACTAGAAGAAACATTAAAATAAGCACAAGTATCCTCTCATCCTTGTAATTGTTCACTTACATACCCACCATAAGAAGGTTCGTATCTATGATAACAATCAAAAGGCAACGTGGAATTCATCATTAACAAAGGATTGGTTATGATTATACTCCCCGTAAGTTTGGAAATTGTCATAAGTTTGAGAATGAAAACTAAATTGATTATATTATAAACTCGATCTTGTGCACTGTACATGGAATACAAGTACCTGAAGCAAGATTCTTAAAACTAGGTTAGAATAAAAATAAAATAAAATAAAAATAAATTAAAAATAAAATAAATAAATAATAATAAATCAAAAATAAATAACAATCCGTTATGCCTCCCCGGAAGCGACGCCAAAATTTGGTCGATTGTCATCCAAACAAAATTAATTCAAGTTCTTTACTTCACAAATATGTATTAGAGTATAATACTAAGAACAAGTTCGTTCCTCAGGGTGATATGGGTTGTAACTATTTTTGATTATTTATGTAGATAAGGGGGTTTTGTTTTATAAGAAAAAAATAATTAAATTAATTATGCTAGCAAAGAAAGGGAAAAGAAAATCAATAGGTTGGGAATACTGGTTAAGGGTTCATCTTCAATCATAAGACATGTAATTGATAGACACATTTTTATGTCTGATTTGATCTCAATTGTATGCATTGTTGATACTCGATTTTGTATTTATTATGGTTTTTTATATCTTTGTAGGTGTTTTTGGAGAAATAAACTCTTACGGAAAAATTGGCTCGAAAAGTGATGTTTGAACCTCCCCAGAAAGAAATGTTAAAGGCACCCACTCTTTGGTTAAGGGCACCCATTCCAACATTTTGAAATTAGATTTTGGCGGGAAAACTAATCTTCACGTGAACAGGAATAACATAGTTTTGGAAACTAGTTTGGTTTACGGAATGTTCTCTATTTAGGAAACCGAATTGTTTGGGAAAGAACTAAAAAGAGAAAGAGATCAATTTGATTCTCTTATTAGCATCCAGAAACGAAGAAATCAGGAGGAAAAGAATTCTGTTTTTGGAATAATATTCTCGGTGATCTGCCAAGAATCAAAGGAAAGATTTGAGAGGATTTGAGGCTAGTTTTGAGATGATAGTATATATAGAAGAGTTCTGGGACGTAATAAAGAGGAGGGGAGAGGAGAAAAAAAAGATTTGGGGAAGCAAGAATCAAGAACACAATCAAAGGAAAAAGTCCACAGACGAAATTTTTTCTACTGGTGATACGAAGAAGGAAGAACAAAATACCTTCAGCAACAGTCGCTTACCGCAGCAGAATTCTGTTTTCTGTTGCGTATTCTTTTGAACTGTTTTCTGTTACGGGCTGAAGTGTTCACAGCAACACCTATAACCGTATCAGACTGTCTGTGAGCATTTCTATTCTTATTGTAAGCAATTTTTGAGTTATAAAAATGATTTTTGAGGATTTTGCCATTACAATGAGGAGCTAAACTTCATCTTTGAGGCTATGGAGGAAGCTAATTTTCCAACAATTATGTGGTAAGTATTTAATTAATTTATGCAATTTATTTATGATTAATTGCCTTGGTTAAAAATTGATTTAAAATATTTTTGTTAAGCAATTGTGATTCCGTTAGATGGTGCATGCCTCGGCTTAGGCCCTAGATGCTCCATGCTTCTGTTATACAGTTGTTGTTTTGAAAATCTATTTTTACAATGATTTAGAATCAAATTAAAATGTTAAAATTGCATGATTAAAGTTATTATCACTTTGAAATTGGAAAATAGTGGTATCTTAGTCTCAGTTTTCTCTCAACCTTATAAAAAATATTTGAGTTTTATTATTTTTATTTTTAGAAAATAGATTTAAAATCAATCTTCACAAGTCTGAGTAACGAATCTTTATTTACCACTTTAAAATTACATCAATTTTTGGGGCCGCCGACGCGGACTTGTTTTTAGATTTTTTTTAGGTTAATTAGTTTAGTTAGATTTTTTTTTTATTATTTTTACTTTGTTCTATTTTACGTTTCTTTTGGTATTTCTCTTTTTGCTGTAGGTTTTGGATTTTGAATCGAAAGGAAAGTGAGCCAAAGTTTTGGAATTAAAGATAAAGACTTGGAGTTAAAAGCTAAAGCTTAAAAGAACGAAAAAGAAGACGAAGAATTTTTTTCTTAAATTAGATTTTAATTAGATTTTATTTTTTTATTTTTAGAAAACTGTATTAGGATTTTAATTGTTTCTGCATTTGTTTTTTGGACACTTCTCTTTGGACTTTGGAATTTTTGGACTTTATTATTATTTTTAACCCTACGGAAGGGTAGTATTAAATATAAATTGCACAGGGAAGGACGACAATTACGATATTGTCTCGGCCCCTCGGGTTCGCACACTGACACAGGGGTTGGTGGCCCGAGTCGACTTCAACCGATTCATCGTCCGTCGGGTACGGGAGGTAAGACTCGATCAACCCACGAATCCCCTGCAAGTGGGTTTACTGTATTCCTTCATATGCATATATGCTGAGGAACTGAAAACGGACTTACTTTTCTAGTAAAGGGCAAGAACTGGCCATACAAGATAAGGACTCGGATTTCATCACCGTTTCCTTCTTGCCCGCCTTAGGAACACGTTACCTAACGCGAACCTAATCCTTAAAATTTGACTAGAAAGAAGACCGATAGGGTATCGAGCTTATTGGAAAATCATTCAAAAGGATTGTATTGGTTGCTTTGTTAGCCTAACTCGAAGTTTGAAAAGATTATTTTAAGTTGATTAGCGCCGCCTTGTAACCCAGGGAAACGTTGCCAAAGAGGCAGGGTTATCAAAGCTCCTTAGAGCTTATCCTGTTTCTCTTCGACTTAATCTAATTCAGATCGCCCTAAGAGGTTTGCTAAAACTGTAACTAGTTGCCTTTCGAAAGAATAGAAGCTGGTCTAGAAACAATCTAAGTGGAGCCATCATGCTTTTTGTTTGCTAGATTCAATAGGTTTGATTTGGTTGAGTAGGCCTTGTTTGTGTATGTTTAGAACCCCTTCTGTTAGGATTTATTTTCTTAGGTTTTTGTAAATTTATTAGGAACTTTTTATTAGAAAATGTCGAACTGGTATTATGAGGACCAATACAATGAATACCAGACTGAATTTCAAAATAGACATTATTAGTATTATCAACATAGTACGGATAGTAATCGGGACCATCATCAACCTTCTAGAGGTTATTACTCATACCAGGGTGATCCCAATTACTATTCATACATACACCCGTCTTATGAACATGAAAATGAGAAAAATTCGAGTTCTTTGTCTTTGAAGGATGCCCTCGAGAAGTTGCAACCTAGGACTCATCATGAACCTATTACACCTCTACAAAAAGCACTCAAGCAGATAACTGAGACGACGCGTAGGACTAAGATGTTAATGAAAGAAATTCATGAAGAGTCATTAGAACAGAATAAAGAACTTGCAGCTTTAAATACCGCTCTCAGTGAACTTAAGACTTATTTAGTTGAAATTGAAGAAGAAGAACGGTTAGCTGCTGATATTGCTCAAAATGAACTTAACTGCCAAAATAGTATTTTCAATTTTAACCTTGATAATAATGAGTATGAGGACGAGGTTAGAATAGAAGACACTACTTATTTAGACGAGGTTCAAACATCTTCATATTATTATGATGATGAGGATAGTATTGGTGAAGAACTTGAAATATACGGGCAGAGTGATCAAGAAATTGTCACTCCAGTTGTGTTTCACGATGAGAGTGCTATTTATAGTTCAAATTCAAATAATTTTAATGATTATTCACCTATTCAAAATGAAGAGGATTTGACTAGAGATACCACTGTTCTAGACAATATAAAGATTTCTTGTTTTGAAATCAATAATGGTTTAGAGGAACGGGTTTATCCTAAGACTAGTAATTTGGAGTCTGACGACTCGAAGACAATAGTCTATGATGAAGACGATAGACTCGCAGAGATTTTAAATATGAGTGAGGATGCACCAACGGATTATAACCTAGAAGAAGAAATTGACCATTTTCGGGAATCTGACGATCTAGAAATTAGGGAAATTGTGATTGGTCTATCTAGAGACACCAAAAAATTTAAGTTTGGGGGTGACTATCATTCTCCATGTGCTTTACCTTTATCTCTTAGAAAGGTCCCTAACTTGGGACTTGACATATGCACCTCTACCATTTTACAAGATCATCTTCGAGCTAGATTCCCTGAACCTATTGATGTCCAGAAAGAAGTTCAGTTGCTAGAAACCCATCCTCTGGTCGATGTGGTTTACTTATGAAGTAATACTAAGATTGACTTTGTTTTCCCACCAAAATATTTTCGTCCATATGTGGGAAAGTTAGAATTTCAAATGTGTCAGTTATTAAGTTTTGAGCTAAGCCTAATTATTTTAGGAGATTAGAATCGACACATTTGTTTAAGAATGACCACCTTCATAGTAGTCAACTGTGTGAGTCAAATTTGATTGACTTTAAGGATCCACAATTATTCAGGTTATTATTGTGTGCTTCTAATTTCTTAGTTGAGTTATTCCAGACTCTACAACCTGATTCTTTTGATCCTGTCTATGAGGAGATCCAGCCCATGAAAATATTTTATCTAGACCCTGTTATAGAGCCTGAACCTGAACCACAACTAGAAGTAGTTGTCGTAAACAGAAAACTAAATAAGGGTGTGCTCGGTTTGTTCATTTTCTTGGCTTGTTGTTGTTTCCTCTTATTTGTGATAGCCCTATTTGATTCAGATGACCCACAGTTGTTCCGACTACTATTATATGATTTTATGAGGTGACTAATTCTTTCTAAGTCTGGCTGAAGACTTTAAACTTAGCACTTCCTGGGAGGTAACCCATGTTCATGCGACACGGTAATATCTTTCCTTGCTCTTTTCCTTCGATTGGTAACAGTTTCTCCTTGTTCATGCTCTTAATCATTCATCTTTAGAAACATTGAGGATACTGTTTGATTTAAGTTTGGGGGTAAGGGAGAAACTTTTTAGTCGAATAATAAAGCTCTAAAATTTAGAAACTTGTGAACACTTCAGGGTGACACTAACCATTCTAGGTAGATGGAAACTTAGCTCTTTTTATATAGAAATTGGTGTGCCCAGTGAAATGGTCTATTCATAAAAGGACAGAGTTCAGGTGTTAGAAATAACATGATAGTTGTCACCACATCTTGGAGTCTATCACTACCATATCACTTTCTGTTTTTATTTTTGCAATTTTGTGTTTCTCTAAGTGATTTGGTGGGGCCCAGTATCAAATTGTTATCGCCGCTAGGATGAAATAGAGTGTTTGAGACCAATGCCGATTCTTGCTTTATTCAAAAAAAGAAAATAATATTAATAAAAATAATAATAAATAAAAAAAAAAAACGATTTTGACACTTGGATCGCAATATGTGTGTGTTCTCCCTGTCTCCGTCGCCTAAGCAAGCTGGAACGCAGGATCCATGGGAACTATCACGTAAGACGCTGATAAGAATCATGCGCTTGGATTCAATTTGATCCAATCATGTTGTCAATATATTTATCGTTTTATTTTCAATAAATCGATCGCTGGGACCCTTGTATATACCAGTTGAGTCGATATTAGTATTAGGCTTAAGACCATGTATCTCAATCCATTAGGATTCATCCTGGCACTAACCTTCAGACAGATATGAGAAACACCGTTCACCTTAGTCAACATGTGCAACCTTCATATTTTTCATGTTCATCTTCTAAATCTTTTCATGTGATTGAACTGTGATAGATTCTGAGCCTTGTGGTCAAACGATTATCTGAGTAGAGCTCTGTTGTCTTATATATGAATTTTAGTATGCTTGAGTAAACACTCGCATACAGCAGTTGGACTCATATAGGGTAATGATTCCCATAGCGAAGAATTGAGTAAGCCAACTAAATAGCTTGTTTAGTGTCTATCCTTAATCGTTCACGAGTCGCTAAAATCTGGAGTAAGGTTTTGTGGGTATACCTCTTGTAAACCCTCACGAGACAAAACTCGTCCACTAGGGACACCTAGGGGTTTAACGGCTTATTACATATGCTAAAAGTAGTCGTGATTCCTGCGAAAGTGAGTTAGGATTTTATTTTCTAGATTAGATTTGCTCGAGGACTAGCAAATAATAAGTTTGGGGGTATTTGATAGACACATTTTTGTGTCTGATTTGATCTCAATTTTATGTATTGTTGGTACTCGATTTTGTATTTATTATGGTTTTTTATTTCTTTGTAGGTGTTTTTGGAGAAATAAACTCTTACGGAAAAATTGGCTCGAAAAGTGATGTTTGAACCTCCCCAGAAAGAAATGTTAAAGGCACCCACTCTTTGGTTAAGGGCACCCATTCCAACATTTTGAAATTAGATTTTGGCGGGAAAACTAATCTTCACGTGAACAGGAAACAACATAGTTTTGGAAACTAGTTTGGTTTATGGAATGTTCTCTATTTAGGAAACCGAATTGTTTGGGAAAGAACTAAAAAGAGAAAGATATCAATTTGATTCTCTTATTAGCATCCAGAAACGAAGAAATCAGGAGGAAAAGAATTCTGTTTTTGGAATAATATTCTCGGTGATCTGCCAAGAATCAAAGGAAAGATTTGAGAGGATTTGAGGCTAGTTTTGAGATGATAGTATATATAGAAGAGTTCTGGTACGTAATAAAGAGGAGGGGAGAGGAGAAAAAAAAGATTTGGGGAAGCAAGAATCAAGAACACAGCCAAAGGAAAAAGTCCACAGACGAATTTTTTTCTACTGGTGATACGAAGAAGGAAGAACAAAATACCTTCAACAACAGTCGCTTACCGCAGCAGAATTCTGTTTTCTGTTGCGTATTCTTTTGAACTGTTTTCTGTTACGGGCTGAAGTGTTCACATCAACACCTATAACCGTATCAGACTGTCTGTGAGCATTTCTATTCTTATTGTAAGCAATTTTTGAGTTATAAAAATGATTTTTGAGGATTTTGCCGTTACAATGAGGAGCTAAAACTTCATCTTTGAGGCTATGGAGGAAGCTAATTTTCCAAAAATTATGTGGTAAGTATTTAATTAATTTATGCAATTTATTTATGATTAATTGCCTTGGTTAAAAATTGATTTAAAATATTTTTGTTAAGCAATTGTGATTCCTTTAGATGGTGCATGCCTCGGCTTAGGCCCTAGATGCTCCATGCTTCTGTTATACAGTTGTTGTTTTGAAAATCTATTTTTGCAATGATTTAGAATCAAATTAAAATGTTAAAATTGCATGATTAAAATTATTATCACTTTGAAATTTGAAAATAGTGGAATCCTAGTCTCAGTTTTCTCTCAACCTTATAAAAAATATTTGAGTTTTCTTATTTTTAATTTTAGAAATTAGATTTAAAATCAATCTTCACAAGTCTGAGTAACAAATCTTTATTTACCACTTTAAAATTACATCAGTAATTTAACTAATAACTAGAGTTGTCACTTAATCATTCATTATCAAGAGCCCTAGATCATCCAATCGATAGCATACTCCGGTAAATTCCTCATGTCATCACATACCATACCGATGAATATGTAAATACTAATCAAAGAACAACCTAATGCGACGTGCTATCAAGTTTAAATCCTCCAAGAGCTTTAAGTTCTATGAATTAGACTAATTAATGCAATAGATATATTACGAGTAATTTATTTAACATAGGCCAAGCTTCTACATGAAATCACACAAAGGTTTTAAATAGAATTTGTGACATCCGAGAATTTCTTTAGGGCTTTGAGCCCTATCCCAACCCAATGAGAATATCTTTTAAACTAAATAGGTTATCCTTTAGTAGTTTTAGGGTGCTTGGTTAGTAAAACCAATGGAGAAGTCTAGAAAATTTCTAGCATGTGTGCCACATGGGGGACATGAGAGCATCTAGGGGCGTTTTAGTCTTTTTTACTTTATACTAAATTTACAGAGATACCACCTCTTTTCTTTATTGTTTCCGCTAGTCTTTTTCTTTCCATCCAACTTCTGCTATTGAGTTTCAAGGATATTACAAACAAAGAGGATTTCTGGTTCTTTTGCATAATCCACTCTCGAGATTTGGCTGAATAGTTTGCTGGTGCAGAGGTAGGGGTTTTTTTCTCTTGAATTTAATTTCGGTACCTATCTCTTAGGGCATCCACAGTCGAGCGATTAAACCCAACGATCAAAGATCAAAAAATTTGATCTTTACTCCGTCTCAAAAACAGCGGTGGATAGTCAAGCGAATTCCTAGGATAGCGCATTAACGTAAACGAAGTGTCAACGCATCGCTTGAGAAGACGGACGAGAAGCTGAGGCTTCTCATGGTACAAGCGAGATGCTGCTCTACCGCCTACAAAAAAAACATCCAAGCGAAATCCCAAGCTCTCGCCCGCACAAAACCAAGCGGTGCCTTGAAATCTTGCCCTTGTTTCCCTTCAGTTGGGAGAAATTGTAACATTTCGCTTATGTGTAAACGAGCTGCTGGGTTCTCATCGCAGCAAGCGAAACATTAGTAGCCCGCTTGAGTTGGCGAAATTCAGCTCCTCGCCCGTGTTTTTAAGCGAAATCTTGGGCCGTCGTTTGTTCACAAGCGAGACGGTAGTGCTTCGCTCGACTATGAGTTTTACTCGTCGATCAGAGATTACTTTTAATCCTGAACAGTAGTTTTCGTCAATTAAATACTAAATCTGATCGCACGGCTGTGGGAGAAATTGAACGATCAAAGATCAAATTTAATCTTTAATCAAGGTTATGATCGATGACTGCAGTTGCTCTTATGCCCTAATTTGATTTGAAATTTTCTCTCATTTGTGCTGACTGATATTCCTTTACTTCAAATTCCTGAGAATGTGCAATACCTTCTAAATGTTAACCATTCATACAAATTGCTAATGATTATTTGAGATGTTTTAATAACCATGAAGTAAACAATTTTTTGTTCAAAATCTGTTTCTATTGGTCCCTGAAACTTTGTTTAAAACTTTTGTTCCCTGTGTGCAACCTTGCATATTTTGCTATCACTAATTTTGAGTGTTACAAATGATTTTATTAAATATTAGAAATGTTGTGCAATTATTAAGTTTGGTTTTCATCATCAGTCAAGATTTGTAAAAAATTGTTAAACTAGCCCTTTGACTACTTGTTAAAATGACCAAATGAGATTTGTTCGTATAACTCCACTTTAAACCAACAGTTAATCCTTTAATAGATTTTCTTATCTTATTCTTCTCACTACCCAGGGTATTAATCTTGCTAACTGTGTTCTCACTGATTGTCGAATTGTCACTTATAGGCAAAACAAGATAAAGTTGTTTTAGTTTTTGATAAGTTCTAAAGTCAATTACGCCACCATTCTTCCTTAATATGTTAACTGTGTTTCATGTCCTGTTATTGAGGATTTCACTTTTATCTTATTAGCTATAATTCCTCTCAACATTACATCGAACTTGTGAATGGGATTTTGTTTTTACTGTATGCAAAAATCTATTTGAATACTTTAAATATTGTCATACTTCTTTTTATTTTATAAAATGAGATGTTTATTTGTAATCTGTATTTCACGTTTTCGGCAACAGCATCACCCTCGCTTTGGCTAGTGATTTAACTCCCTCTTTTAAGAATGAATGCATTTTTCTTATGGTATATATACTGTACTTGAAGTTAATAATTTGGTTTTGAAGCAGACTTTTGGTAAGTCGCAGCATCACTGCCCTTTCACTTTTGAGAATTGGATGTAGTTTTAGAAAGTATTTTTTACTTCTCGCGATTGTAATCGCTTAGAACTACAGAGCTCTACTTTAGGAATATCATATTTTAATTGGCATCCCACCACCTTGGTGGATACTCGGAAGATCGTTCGGAACGATGGCTGGTACCTGACTACCCTGACGGTGGCTACGGCCGTAGAAATAGTAGAGTGGATTTAATTGTGGCTCTTAATTTAATTTTGAATTGTATTCGCGTAAGGTTTCCCTTCTCCACTTAATCATTATTGATGCTCCTCGTTTACCCATCTATATTTTTATGCCGACGTTACTATTTTTCTGTTGTAACTCTACTGGGCTTAGCTCACCCTGTTTCTTTGTTTTCCTCCACAGAGTACAAGAGGAGCTTGTAACAGTAAGCCGGGCAGAGCTTACAACTGGGAGTTTGAGCAAAAGTTGGAATTTTGCTTGTGTCTATAATACGTATATCACGGGGATGGATCTGGGATAGTCTTATTTTGCTGATGAACCATGCTTTTGCTATATTTTTCTGTGTACATATTGATGGTATCTTATACAAAGTGTTTTACATAGTTAGTACGGAAACTCGGTTTTTTCGTAAAACGATGGGTCTAATTTTTCGGTGTACCCTGACTAAGTTTGGAACTTCTTTTGTTGTCCAATTTCAAATGAATTGAAGGTCTCCTGTGTACTGGCTACCTACTATGTTTCCCACCTTAACTATTGTTTTGAACTTGTTTGGTTAACGAGATTAAAGGGGTCTGATCCAATTTGGTATTTGAGGAATTGTATATGAAACTTTGTCTCTGAAAATCTTTATGTACAGGCATTTCGTTTTATATGTATTACATATGAATCCTTTCAAGATTGATGTTGTTTGACTTAATTTCTTCTAAATTTTTTTTGATGTGTACTAATTAAGTTTCGAACTGCGCATCATTTAATTTTTGAAATGTATATTTTCATTTAGCTTTTGAATGACGTATCAGCAGTTTTGCTTTGCTAATTGGGTTGAAAACCAACCCGTTAGAAGGGAAATTTTCTGGTTCGTCACACAGTTGGTAATCACAATATGCTACTTATGACAAGGTTTATCAACAATTCCTTATCTCAAAACCCTAGTCTAGCGATAGATATGCATTCATGGTTATTTAGTAACGTTCCTAAACAAACAATCACACAATCATATAATGCGATAATAATTGGTAAAACAAGAAAAATAATGATATGGTTAAAATAACAAAACTAATATATTATTTTAATAACATGTATATAAAATCCGACTACATCTTTAACCAATATAAAGAAGTTTAGCTACTCATAGTTTCACTAAGAACTATGGAAAAATATTAAAGAAGAATAAATAAATCAAACCGAAAAAGTGGTAAAGATAATCCCAAGCTCCAGCGCAGCCTTTAACTCTTCGCCTTAAACCACAACCTCCATATTTCTTCTCGACGCGTCTTATTTTCTTTCTCTGCCTTTTATTTTTCCAGTCTCCGAAGTTGTATGAAGTTATTTCAAATAGGAGTTCACGACCTTTATATAAGAGTTATAGTCACCTCCTCCTTTAGAGTTTTAAACTCAATAGGACTCTAGGTAATCCTTATCCCATCACCGACCAACCCATCTTCTGTGTATTATACACGGTTTACACCTTTGATTCTTTCCTTAATTTCTTCACACGCCTCAAATGAATCCACTACTACTTGACTTTTCTCAAATTAACCGTGTCTTCTTATCTTGCTAGAACTCTTCATCTTAACTTCTTTCTCGATTACAACCTTGCCAACAGAATCGAGCTTCACCCGAATTCTCATCTAATTGGCAACAATATCCGTCAACTGCAGCATTCTCTAACTTCACCTTCGAAACCACCATTCACTCTTTCATAAACTCCCTGACTTTCTCGATAAATCGTCACACAGTGTCAAACTCCACCATAGATTTCATCTATGCCATGATTATCAATGGCACCATCACAGGCTCTAGATAAAAATGGCAGCAACCATTATTACCATCACCATAGACATTGCTGTTATCTTCTTGTTCGACCTTCACCTACCATCATCTTCCATGAGCCACCATAGATCGACTTCTCACCATCTTTATCCATTAATGGCAGCAAGAAGCAACAACACTTTGAGATCTTCTCTGTTAAGAATCACCGAGAACCATTATCAATTCTCGAGCTTAACACTGATAACTGCATAATTTATATATTTTGAGTAAATCTTTCTTACACTTATTTGCTAGATTTTGTGTGAATTATTTTGTATTATTATTACTTTTGTATATTTTGTCTTTTGTTAGGTTACATCTCTAAAAGAAGGGAAAATGGAGTGCTTTAAAGGGAGAAATACTAAAGACTAAGTGAAAATCGTACAAACCCAAGATTTCTTGTCACCATATTGAAGACAATAAAGAACAAAGTGAACGGAGAAAGAATGAGGTCATTCCGACGTCGTGTAGAGAAGTAATGAGAAAAACAAGTTTAGAATTTTCTCGGAGCGTCAAGCCATCGAGAAAGACAATTTTCTCGGAGGATCAAGCCATCGAGAAAAGCAAAATTCTCGGAGGGTCATGCGGCCGAGGCAGATAAGTGAGCTAGGTATTTTGACAGGGTTTTATGCTATTTTTGAGTTTCCAAAACCTAGTATGACTGGGATTTGAGCACGGGAACTCATATACTTGATTTCCTATATAAGAAGACTTCTTAGATCTTGTTATCTATCTTTTGAAATCATATCATCTATAACAAAAGTCGAATTAGGGTTTTCCCCTTTAGGGGAAGAACCGTGACACCTTCTTCTACTTCTCCCTCTTCTCTTGTATATTTTCCATGGGTTTTGGGAAATCCATGAGTAGGTAATATTATTTTATTGTTAAGGGATATTTAATCATAAATCCCAGACATGTAATTCAATATGGCTGGTTGGTTTTAATGTTAATGATATATTTTATCGATTATGTTCTACTGTTTATATCGCCATATATGATTGAAGACTTGCTAATTTAAGTTGCAAACTGAATGGTCATGTGTTTACATATAAAGCTAAACTAAGGTTTGGAGATACAAAATAGTCGATAGACCCGGTTACAAGTAGCATGGTGTTATTACTGAGTGTATACAAAACCTTCATGTAATTGCATGTAGAAGCTTAACCTAGGTTAAATCCGTGTGGCTCTTGCGCCGGATTTCTTAGAATAACCTCAACTCACGAAGACCATTGCTTTCATTGGGTTAAACTTGAGTGGCTCTTACGCCAAGTTATTCATTGGGAAGGATTCAAAGAGTGGCTCTTGCGCCTTTAATGATACAAGAAGTTTTGTCGGAGTAGACCTGCAATAGGATGCTCTAGGTTATTGATATGAAAATGATTGAACATTAACTCGAATCGATTTACAAGCAGGTTTAATGATCTCCTCTAATGTTCTTTATTTACTTTGTTTTTATTTTTATTAGTTTGCTTTAGTTTAATTCATTACAAATCCCCCTTTGGTCACATAAGAAGTCAAAGCCAAATAAAAATTCGCAGCTCCTCGTGGGAACGATCCTTACAACCATTATATTACTTATTAGTATTAATGGGAAACATCTTAATTAATTTGTACACAAACAACACGCATCAAACATTGGCAACATTGAGTTCTTTAACAACCTCTCTTAATCGGTCTTCAATGGAAGAAAAGCTTCTTAATCCACCTGCTCATGTAACCAAAACCCCACCAGTCAGCATCGAGAATCAATGGAAGCAACATGATATTCCCTTCTTCTTATAATCTTCACGATAATGGCAGCAACCACCAATCATCTTCTTTTGTCGCTGCTAAGAGTGAACATAACTCCAACTTCGTCATCATCAACCAATGATCACCAGCAACTCAAATCATTCCCTTTATATTACTAAATGTAATGACAACGTAATAAACACTATCCTGAATCGACCTGTAATTCTCTTTTTGTGAATTTAGGAGGAAGAAGACGACTCTTATCAATAGAGTTGCCACTGCTATAAAACTTCAAATGATGACAACCCTTAGTAATAGTGCACTCACCTATAGTAGTTCTCTTTAAACATATCTTCCCTTAACGTACGATGAGGTGCCAATAGTAGTTTCACAAATAACTTTTCCTTAGTTATTATTTTGCTTATACCTCCTTCATACACCTCCGAATGACCTCATTCTTTCACCGTTGGCTTCATAATTCAATTCTCTACAAGATGTAGGGTAGAAATCCTGGATTTGACTGAGTTACACTGGGTTTTGGGAAATTCTTCCTTTGTACTGCTTAATTTCACTTCTTTTAGAGATGTAACCTGACAAAAGACATGAACTACAAAAGTAATAGAAATACAAACTAATTCACATAAAATCTAACAAAGTGTAAGAAAATAATACTTCAAATATGTAAATTATGCACTTATCATCAACCAAAGAACATGGTACATCAATAATGAGTAGTAACTTCTTCAATTGAGATATTGTAAATTCGTCGTTAACACCTAGGACCCGATAAACAAAACACCGGGGGCCTACGGCCCCGCTTACTTATAGGCTCAACTCCCTAGATTTCAACCTAATCACGACTAATTTTATATATGAACTACGTTTTACCCTAGATTTTCTAATCCACGGCCAGGGCCTAACCCGACCATCGAAACACGGGCCCCTAGGCCCCGGCTAATCTGTAATCTCAACTTATTAATATAAAAAAACCCGACCTATGTTTATGGGACAAATCCGACCCTTGAAAATAGGTTGTGGGTTGCCGGGATCTCCCGATTCGAGAGTTTGTCTTTGGGACAAATCTGAGGGTTCATCTTTTTTCTCTAAATACAATAACGGTAGAGATTATGCCCCGTCCCGACCTTAATTTATTTTGATTTCCTAATATTTACTAATCCACTTTCTTAAACACTTCGTTATTTCTTAATATTAACCATATTTATGATTGAACTGTATATAACTCAATTTTTTTTCTCTCCGATCAGTATTCTTTCTTTCACGCAAAACCCTAGGATTTTGATTTTGATTAGGGTGTTATATATAGGGTTCACGCATAATTCTAGATATTTGATTATATGTTTTTTTGTTGCGACTCTTCCCTGTATTTAATTTTATTGACTTTAGTTTGTTGATTTAATAAGGTTTGTTACTTTTGCTCGAGGCAAATTAATTAGAAACTTGCTTTCATACTGAATTGATTACATACTCCTGTGATTTAGTAATTATGTAGGGTTGGGCCAGTAATTTTCTTACCACTAACAAGTTGTTGTGCATGTAGGCCAAAGCTCTTCACACCCACATTAGTAACAAAAGAACCGGAGATGTAAGTGAAAAAAATGAGATAGAAGAACCTAATGAATTATTTCAATCTAAATTACTTGATGAAATATCCATATCCATAATTGACATAGGGGATACAATGTTGTTTTAAGGTGAAAAAAAATATACTGCAAAATGGTACTTTCAAGTGGTTCAAGAGATTAAGCTCGAACAGAATGAGCCTAAACCAAGAAATGGCCTTCACGTCCTGCTTCGATCACAAAGGTGGAGAAGATTGGGTACGTCTTAGAGGAGGGAAGCAAAGAAGGTTGAGAAATGTCAGTGTCATGAGTATTTGTAGTGTGTAGAGAAGAATTGATTATCTCTGGGATGAATCCATCTATTTATATTTCTAAGAAGACATACTGATTTCTCATAAGTGGTGGAAGTTACCAAACAAGTGCAGGAGTAACGATTGCGGAGGTTGTAGTGGAGCCATGTCCGAAATATGGGGATGACTTGTATGACCACTACTCCACGTACTCTCAACTGTCTTGTAATTTTCCCACTACCTATTACCTTTTTGTTCGTGGATATGTTGCCACAACACACAATTGTCGTATACCGCCAGACCATACCCCAATGAGAATCTCCCCATGTGTTGTATTTGATATCTCATAGAAAATAGTGGAGTCGTGAACCACTATTTTTTTTATTAGGTCAAGTCAAGTCAATGACTTTCTAAGTCAATGAGGCTAGTTGCACAACTTGCTGAATTGATAATCAGACTGATTAGTGTCATTTTCGCAAACTTAATGGTCATGTACTATCTCTGGAGTAATATGGAGTAACTTTAATAGCCATATATCAGCTTAGAAGCGACATGCCATAAATTTGAAAGTATTTCGAAGTCAACACTACGTAAAAGTTCTCAAGGACCAGTCGTGGCGAACTTAAGAATCCTAGGTAAGAAGGCTTAATAGATAGCCATATAGGGTTAGAGATGGCATTAGGCCAGTGCTAAGAAAGGATGGCGCGTCGCTAAGGGAATGATCTAGTAGAGGCTAGCGCTATCTTTAATGCCAACAAGAATATCGCGTCCTTGAGGACACTTCTATCAAGGCTAGCGCTAGCTTATTGTTAGAGAGAATGTAGCGTCCATGGGTCCGCTGCTAGCAAGGATAACGCTAGCTTCTTGGATAGCGATAATGTCGCGTCCCCGTGGACGCTGCTAGCAAGGCTAGCACTAGTTTCTGTGCTAGCGAGAACATCGCGTCCCTTGGGATGCTGCTAGGCGGAGCTAGCGCTAGCTTCTTTGCCATCAAGAATGTTACGTCCCTGGGGACACTGCTTTAATAAGGATAGTACTATCTTGGTATTAACACAAAGGTAAGCTAGGGATATCCTAGAACGGAGATATAATACGTCTTTGAAGGAATTTCTCTTTGATTATGGCACGTCGAAGAGAAGCGTTGCATAATTTATGGCTTGTCCTTAAGCAAAATGTTAAAATGGCATATTTTAGGCTCAGGACAACAATTTGTGATGTGTTCTTTACGAACAACGCATTAAGCTCAAATACGTCTTTGCGGATTACGCATTAGCTATTCCCAGATTTGATAGATGTTATTGTAACATCGATGCGCATTCGAGACAAGTTCAAGGAATTCAACCATGAAATTTATCCGACTTGAGACTGGTTCGATATGGCATAAATATGGTGAGACTAAATGATCAACATAGTATAGTTATAGCCTTTTGTAGAGACTGTATCCTCAATTCTCCTGTGGAATATAAGTAAGAATACAATATTTTCTAGTTTGATAAGAAGTCAGAAATATGTATACAAGTATGTGTTGATACTTCTATGTTCCTGCAACTAGGCGGAAAAACGATTTTACGCTTCTGACCCTTGTCAAAAACTCACCATCTACAAGTGTCTTTGCTAATGGGGCTGAGTAACTAGATACGCTGCTATGATCTGAGTAACTAAACACACTACTAACTAAATACTGGGAGTGTGACCCGACTAGGGCTGCACAAACCCGACCCAGACCCTCCACCCGACCCGCACCCGGCCCGCCGATGAACGGGTCGGGTGCGGGTGATAGCTCCTCTCACCCGACCTGACCCGCCCACCTGCCATAGAATCACACGTGACTTTCGCACGCCGCGAGGGATTGATTGATAACACAGAATTGCAGCCCTAATTTTACGGTAATTGTTCTTCTTCTTCGTTTTTACACAGGCGAGAGAGAGGCGAGAGGAGACTCAGGAGAGATCAGATCAGGTCAGCTACACTGTTTTTTCTTTCGTGTAATCTTGTTGTTCTCTTAGCCTGTTCTTAGTCCCTGACAAGCTTCTGAACTCCAACAGTTCTAGTTTCAACTTTCAAGCATTTCTCAGTTAAGGATTTTGTGTGCTAATTGATAAAGGTAAAATTCTCTTTCTTCATCTTTGAATTTGTTTAGGGTTTTAGATTACAATTGATGAGAAGAATTTTGGGTTGTTTAATTTATGTCATATCTTCATCGTTTGAGTTTCAGGAACTGGTTATTTCCATCCCCAATCCCCAATTCCAACTGGTCTTATTTGATACTCATAATCTCCTTCAGGTATCCATTTCCATCCCTTTCTGTCTAAGATTTGTTGATTCTTAATTTGTTGGTCTCTGATAGACGCTTTGTAGTCTGTACAACAGATTATCTAGGGCTTCAGAGTTTGTTTGCTGTGAGGGGAAACATTTCATTTCAATATAGGCCGACCTTTTCAGCTAAGCTAGGGTCCTTAGACAAACTTTTGGCTGCTCAAAATGTACAGCAAGAAAGAAGTCAAATTAGAAAAACATGATTTTCTTCTTATGAACTCTTGGTGATTGATACGTTAACACCTATGTTCAATACCATCTAGATGTAACTTGTCCGTTAGTTCAAATCCAGGTACGCCTACAAACTGCTGGAATGTGTCAATTTATAGAATGATTTCACTTATTAAGAACATGAAAGTGGTGAAAAATTAAAGAGATACTTCAATCTGTTCTTCCTTGTTTAATATCAATATGTTCTGCCATCTCTCTGCCTTGTATAATATCAATCTGTTCTGCCATCTCTCTGCCTTGTAGGTTACCACTTACCACCATGGTTGAAATCTCAGAAGATGACGGTAGTTCAGATCTTCCACTTGTACAAGGAATTCCATCGCAAATGGGACCTCCACCTCAACGTCCACCGAATTCCATAGCAGGGAAGATTGATTGAAGCTCAATAAGCTCAATAAGATGCAGGGAAGATTGATTGAATGGGATGTATTATTGTTGGAGAGTGTTAAGTGTTAACATGAACAGAACTTAAGAAGATGCAGGGAAGGGAAGGAGTGAATTTGTGGTGTCTGGGCGGGTGACCCGCACCCACCCATACCCGACCCGTCGAAATGGCGGGTCAGACCCGACCCGACCCGTTCTACGGCGGGTTGTGTGCGGGTGAATATTCAAGTCACCCGCCAACTGGTGGGTCGGGTGTGGTTGGGGTCAAACCCGACCCACCCGACCCGATGTGCATCCCTAGACCCGACTAACTAAACATGGTACTATGAACCGACTATCTAAACTCTGGGATTGTAGGCACCGATAATTATTTCCCGACTAAACATGCTACTATAACCCGATTAACTAAAGAGTGGGAATGTAGGTACCGACTATTATGACCTGACTAATTAAACATGCTACTATAACCTAATAAATAAACATTTGGAACGTTCTTAATTGTCGGGGCCTACGCTACAGACTACTATGACCCGACTACCTAAACAGTGGGGTCGTAGGAACCGATTATTATTACCCAACTGACTAAACATGCTACTATTACCCGATTAACTAAACACCATGGATATAGGCACCGACTATTATGACCCGATTAACTAAACATATTATTATGACTCAATAAAATAAACACTTGGAACATTTCTAATGGTCCGGGCCGTAGGCCCCGACTACTATGACCATCCTAACTAAACACCGGGGATATAAACCCCAACTAACTTATATATTGATTAAAATATTATTAAGAATACAGATCGACCAATCAAATAACAAACAAAATCCAAAAGAGATTGAGCCCCAGCCGTAAGCCGGGGTAATACCCAATTAATCTCCAATCAAGAAGAGTTTTCCTTCTCTTTTCTCCCATCTGTCTTCTAGTAATACCAAGACACCCTGTGAATAAAATGGATACCAGTGAAGTCTGTCCACCCACTTGTACCAAGGAGTGAACATATTAAAAACACATAGTCTGAGCCAGTAATGACGGCCCACGTGGCAGAGAAAAAGGTCGGTTCGTTTACCTCTGATTTTGATTAGTTTTACTTACTTTACCAGAAGTTCTATCTGGCTTGCTTTATTTTTACTCCACCAAATCTTGCATTTGGCGGAATCAATGGAGATATATTGTATGGGTCATCATGTTCTACTACAAGGCAACTACAATCCTTTTTTCAGAAGTTGTTTCAGAGGAGGGGAATGTATCAACTTGTTTCTTCTTGCTCTCCTTCGTCATGTATTAATCAATGTCATTGCGTTCGTGACACAGGTACTATTTTGATGACTGTAGTTACTGAAGATCTGATTTTGGAAATTATTAGTGTTAGATCTTGATAACTCATTCTATGTTTTTTTGTAAAATTGAATTAATTATTAGGAATTCACATTTTTAAGTCAGATCTTTGGTTATTAGGAATGCCACTGTGGGTGTCGACGTAATATTTGACCTAATTTCGAATCACAATGTAATGAACTAGAAGAAATTGTAAATTACATCTTGCTTAGGAGACTTTTTCTTTTTTCTTTTTGTGACAGACATGACTCAATTTTAGCCACCACGAGAAGTAATTGTGTGAATTTACTGAACTTCTTCCTAGTAATTACTGATTTTTGTAATGTCTTTCCTTGTCTTTGTGAACTTTGTGGGTGTTAATATTCTTTGATGAAACCTAAGACTTGCTTATGGGTTAGTTGTGACGGTTCATTTCTATCAGGTCCGCTACCTTTTGTTAGGCGTTTCTCTCTGGAGGATATAAAAAGGGCCACTGGTGGATTTCGCAGAATCATTAGTAATTACTCTCAGGGGTCTGTTTACAAAGCTCAGTTTCCTGATGGCCTCCTTGCTTTGGTTAAAGAAGTGACAGCTCTTCATGAACGAAAGGATGCCTTTCTTCAGGAAGTGAAGCTCCTGCGCCGCTTACATCATCGTCATTTAGTTTCACTTAGAGGGTTTGCCACTGGTCAGGAGAGGTACAACGTTTGTGAGCTGATATATGTTTAAGCTTTTCCTGTAAAGTCATACAGTATTATCTTGGCTTTTCTTGCTATATACATTAAAGTTATTATTAAAGCATCGGATGTTTTGCAAATTGAAAAAGTTAAGTGCAAAAAGCATAAGGTCTGAAGTTCTAGTCTCAAATTTTTCCATAACACGAGAAGATATATCCTAGTGGTTTATGTCAAAATATCTTTTCTCCATGCTTGTTGTGTATGTCTGTCCAATTTGAAAATGGCATCATTATTAATAAGTTTTGTGTTCCTTATTTCATTGTTATTAGGTTTCTTGTTTTTGAGTACCCAGAGCACGGCAGCCTAAAGGAGCATCTAAACGGTACCTTTGAAGCAAAACTAGTATTATTTTGGAACTCTTGATTTCGTTTTAGTTGATTGATAGAATAACTCTTTGACAGACCCTCTTAAGACTCCCTTGAGCTGGAGGACTCGTCTGCAGATTGCCATCGGAGTAACAGCAGCATTGGTAGGTGTTTGAGCCACCATTTTGCATTTGATCGCACCTGATAAGTTTGAAAATTGGTCAGTCTGATTGACCATTGGATTAAGGGGAAACCCCTGAAATATCTAAGATCAAAATTTCTTTTGTTAGATATTTTAGAATATACCCATCCATAGACCATAAACTGTTAATGTTTTGTAGTATGGTCTCTAAATGATTTATGTTATCTAATTTGCAGGAGTACTTAAACTTTTTTTGCGAGCCACCTATATATCATGTCTCCATCAATTCAAGCAATGTTTTGTTGGACGAGAATTTCGTGGCTAAGGTAAGGCGTATTAGGATTTGACAGTTTATCTAAGCACCAAAAGTTCTATCTATTTCTTGACAGGTTGCATTGTTTTTCTGCTTGTTTGCAGCTCTCTGGTATTGCATTTCTTGGTTCTCCTGGAAATCATATAGGAGTATCACATTCACATGCCTCATGCTCTAATGGTAAACTTGCATTCCAACACTTATTTAGAAAGAACTTTTGATGTCATAATCTTCAGGTTGCAATCCGCTTTCACAGGACATATGGATCAGGATTGCAAAGACATGATCTTCCAGCTTGGTGTGCTCATTCTTGAGCTAATAACTGGTCAATCTTCGGAGAAGGAAGGTGGTAACTTGGTTAGATGGGTCCAGGAATCTAAATTTATCGGGTCCGTTGATAAAATTGTAGACCCTGACCTTGGAAATAGTTATGATTCAAAAGAACTAAAAAGTCTTTTAGCTGTTGCAAGGTTTTGTACCGGAACAAGAGAAAAGCCAACAGTCTCTATTCAGCTGATACTTAGGTATCTCCAAGGAAAGTAGAATCAGCTTACACTTCTCTGATACTTCCCAACATTGATTGCATATTGGTGGTGAGAGACTCGGAATCTCAAAATACTACTGTAAAAAGTAGGAAATGGCACATTCTTTATGGTTCTCATTTAAACTTACAATTGTTTATTTATTGAATCTTATTATAATTGTTCGGCTTTGTAAGATCTACCGACTCTGCAACATCTTTAATAACTCTTTTAGGCCCTTTATGGTCACCATGAAAAGCTTTATATAAGCATGTTCTCATATATCTGCCTCAGCTAACTTTCATGCTTTCAGTTTCTTAAAATTTTCTAAAGGAAAATTTTCTTATGGAGTGGGAAAATCTGACAAATATGGAAATCCAACTGCGGAAGGAATGTGTGGCTGTATTGAAAGCGGTGTGCTGGGCAATTACTGAGAAGATTGAGAACCTCAAACTTGAAAGTGATTCAAGGAATTTAGCTACTGCTGTTAATGGATGCCTTAGGCGAAGTCCAATGGGGTGGGCAAATAACTGATTTGTCCATTTTGTACTGGGCAAATGGGCAAATTGGCTGGGCAAACCGGCAGAGTCTCTATCAAGCGATAGAGACTCTGTCACACAATAGAGATTTGGTCGCGCGGCTTAGTCTCAGCCGCCAGTGACTAAAACTTTGTTGCTGAGTTCTACAGTCGTTTATTAATATTTCATTCAAGAATCTCTATATAACTTCTAATTTTGATGTAAATCCAACGATAATTTTTGATTAAATGTAATTTCTATTGGAACAAACGTCGAACCTATTCAACCACATATTTATAAAAGACGTACAAGCTTAACATTCACGCGTGTAATATATACTATAAAAAACATTAGGGTAAATTTACAAATTTACTTTACCTTTTTTTGATTGATTTTTTGTTATTATAGCATGTTTGGTTCAAGGAATTGAAGGTTAGGCAATCCAATTTCTAGGGATGAGCCCAATTTCTTGAACCAAACAGGATAAATCAACTATGTATATTTAAGATTTTTGATTCTTAGGAATCTGATTCCCTCCAAAATAACAGATTTACATTGCACTGGTCCAATAGTGGAATGGAATTGGATTCTGAGGTTAAAACAAAAATAATTAAATCACCTCATCCAAATGTTAATATTTTATATTTGAATTCAATTCCAATAATTGGATTACCCCATAATTGAATTCCTATGATTCTGATTCTTCAAACCAAACGAGGTGTTATAGTAAAACATACTAGCTTTTGATGCACCTATTAATTTTATTGCATCATTTTATCGGATTTTGCTAGTTGTTTTTAATCAACATGTAGTTTTGCTTCTTAGAGTTTGAAATGTATTAAGAACTAGGATAATCGTCAAAATGTATTCAATTAAAACAATAATCTTCATTACATCCAATTAAAACTAAATTTAATCTACTAATTTGTTTGACCAGGAAAAGTCAGTTTGGATCGTATTCACTACTATTTAACAAGACAACGAGTACACCAGCGTTCGCTTGTTGCCTAACATTTTGGAACTCCTCGTCTTTATTTTGTTTCCAGTCCACTCTACTCTTTATGGTTCTTGATGTTTTCCTTTCTATTTTTTGTTAACAAATTCATTGTGGCAGAAGAATTTTTAGAGTAAAAACTTTAGAGAAAAATTTGTGAAGGAGATTGTAAAGAAATGGCGAAGGAGAATGAGGCATTTATAAGCGGAGGAGAGTTGGTCGGTGGCGACCTAGATTCTATCGAGCGACAGAGTCTTGGTCACTCGATAGAATCTAGGTCGCTTGTTAACTTTCCGATAGTGGCGCGACAAAATCTTAGTCGCTCGATAGAATCTAGACCGCTTGTTAACTTTCCCATGGTGGCGCAGTTAGTTTGTCCTGCCACCTAGGAGGGTAAAATAACCAATTTTCCCTTGGACTTACTCGTCTTTCTTGGCAGGAAATTAAAGATTATTGAAGACGTAAAATTTGATGTTAGTAATTTTAATAGTTGGATATGCCAGCATATTAGTAGGAAATGCAAATAAGCCAGTAGATGCGCAGGCAAAATATGGTAGAAAATTTAGAATTTCTAAAATCCCGCAAAAGTCGATTCCAAACTTCATCTCAAGACAAATTATGGAGGAGATGACAAATGTAACTCCTAATTAAGATTAATGAATATTTTCTTTGCATAAAAAAAAAAAAATTTCAAAATTCAAGCATGGAGGAATGATGAAAGCGTTTATTCAAAGGACCGAAAATGTAATTAAAGAGTTACAAACGCAAGTTGGTTCTATGGATAGTGAATTGAATAAAGTGTAGACACAAAATAGTGGGAAACTTCCTTCTTAAACTTTTGTTAACCCAAGAGAAAATGTTAATGTTGTTACATTGTGAAGTGGTAGAAAAATTGTGCAACCTCCTCCAACTCATACTTTTGGAAAACGGATCCTACTTATATAGCCTCAAATCGATACCAGATAGCAAGTAGATATCTAAAGATTTTGTGAAAAATATATTTGTTATTCCTGCTTCAATTGATTACAATAGGTGTGTTTATATAAAAGAGAAAGTAAGCCCTAACCCTAGTTTACAACAAAATAGGAAACAAAACTATATCAGGAAAATAGTATATATGTACCCAGATACCCGCAATAATATCCGTAATACTCCCCCTCAAGTTGGAGTGTGCAGATTACGAACACCCAACTTTCCAAGAAGATAAACAAATTATTTCCGTCCAAGCGCCTTAGTAAAGATATCAGCTAACTGGTCTCCTGTACAAACATAATGTGTATAAATAAGACCGTCAGTGATAACATCCCAAATAAAATGACATTCCACTTCTATGTGCTTAGTACGTTCATGAAAAACCGGGTTTGCAGCAATATGAAGCGCAACCTGACTGTCACCATAAAGTCACATCGGAGAAGAATGCGAAATAACGAAAGACCGTAACAATCCCTTTATCCATTTGAGTTTACAAGTCGCTGTAGCCATGGATCGATACTCGGCTTCCGCAGATGAACGAGATACAATCAATTGTTTCTTAGTTTTCCACGAGACTGGCGAAGAATCAAGAAACATAAAATAACCAATAAGTGACTGACGAGTTAAAGGACAACTCGCCCAATCAGAATCACAAAAACCTGTTACACGCAGATTAGAATCTGAAGAAGTAAGATTCCCTCTCCAGGTTGTCCTTTCAAATAGAGAACAACGCGTAAAGCTGCTTCCCAATGACGTACTCGAGGAGACTGCATAAACTGAGCCAAATTATGAACCGAGTAACAAAGTTCAGGTCGTGTAATAGTTATATAAATAAGACGTCCATTCAATCGTCTATACTGTTCAGGATCATTCATACGCACACTTTCATCAACTGCCAAGCCATAGTTATTTTCTAAAGGAAAAAGAGCTGGTTTGGCTCCCGATAAACCGGTCTCCGCAATAATATCAAGAGCATATTTGCGCTGAGATAAGAAAATCCCTTGTGAACCACGCACCACCTCTAAGCCCAGAAAATACTTTAATTTTCCAAGATCCTTCTGTGAAAGCAAGTATGCAAATAACTTTTAAATGAAGAAATCTTATCAGAGTAAGTGCCAAGGATAATCAAGTCATCAACATAAACCAGAACAACTATAAAAAATATCATGTCGCTTATACGTAAAAAAGCGAATAATCAGAATAGGACTGAGTAAAGCCATACAAAATTAAGGCAGAGCGAAGCTTTTCAAAACAATTCCTAGGTGCTTGACGAAGACCATACAGAGACTTACGCGGTCTACATACCATACCAGGAGAAGCACCTGAAAAACCTGGCGGAGGACGCATGTAAACCTCTTCAATGAGTTCACCATGAAGAAAAGCATTACGCACATCCATTTGATGAAGTTCTCACTGTTTTGCTGCAGCAAGTGCCAAAAGCAGTCAAACTGTCACCATTTTAGCAACCGGAGCAAACGTCTCACTATAGTCAATCCCTTCCTTTTGATTATTTCCCAAAACAACTAACCTAGCCTTGTGTCTTTCAATGGAACCATCTGAATTATATTTGGTTTTATAAACCCATTTACATCCAATTGCCTTCTTTCCGGAGGCAAATTCTCAACGCTCAATGTCCTATTAGTTTCCAAAGCCTGTATTTCCTCTTTTATAGCCGTCCACCACCTCACATCCTTAATAGCTTCAGAAAACCTAGTTGGTTCCGTTTCTGCAGTAATAGCAGCCAAAAAACGTCTATGCGGCAAGGAGAATTTATCACAACTAACATAATGAGCTAAGGGATAATGAGTACCTGAGGACTTTGGAAGAGTGAGTGAAGGTGAAATAGGATCTTGACAGGGGCGGTGTGACAAACATAATCATTCAAATGAACTGGTGGTCGTCGAATACGTGAAGACCATCCGCCTGTATCAGAAGTGCTCAAAGTATCCGTTTCGGAAGTATTTGATGAACCTGTCAAAATATTCGGATTAGAAGGCTCAACTTGAACTTCCAATTCTCCCCCTGTTGTCGGACCTGAATCAGGTTCAATGCTAGCCGTGACAACAACCTCATCTATCGTGTCTGTATTTGAATGCACCGCTTCTACAGTTAGCTTTTTAGTAGCAAATGAAAACTCCCTCTCACTAAAAACCACATCAGGAGACAAAAAAAATTCATTCTTGTCAAGATCATATAGGCTCCAACCTTTTTTACCAAACGGATATCCACAAAAATACACTTTCTACTTCGAGGATTAAATTTATCATTTTCTTTGACCGGAGCAAAACATAAACATCCAAAGACACGAATCACATCCAAACTGGGACTCTGATGTAGCAACATTTCATACGGAGTCTTTCCTCCTAATATCGATAAGGGTGTCCGATTAATCAGATAACCAGCAGCCAACACACACTCTCCCCAAAACCGAAGAGGCAAGTTTTCCTGGAACCGCAACGCTCGTACAACATTCAATATATGACGGTGCTTTCGTTCTACACGCCCATTCTGCTGAGGTGTACCTACACATGAAGTATGAAACACTATACCATTTTCACGAAAATAAGATTTCAAACCTGTAAACTCAGTTCCATTATCACTACGCAAAGTTCTAATACGCGCATCAAACTGACGATCATCCATTGAACAAAAATCCTTTAACACTCCTGCAACTTCAGACTTCTCAGCAAGCAAATAAATCCACACAGCTCTAGAATAATCATCAACAATAGTTAAGATATACACTTCACCACAAGATGACGGCACACGATACAGACCCCATAAATCTCAGTGTATTAAATCAAAAGTTGCACTAGCTTTATTAGCACTTAAAGGATAAACATCTCTAGTTTGTTTGTCCCGAAGACAAATCTCACAAGGCTTTTTATTCTCCCTACTAACATCTGAATTTAACAAAGTTCCTACTACTCCATACGAGGGATGACCTAAGCGCCGATGCCAGATCTCTACACTGTCCTTCCGCTACACCTTGTGTATCTGCACCGCTGTCACACCCCGCAACATATAGATCCCATTCCGATATTCACCCACTCCAATCAATATCCCTGAGGTGCAATCCTGTATGACATATAACTTATCAGTTAGAGTGACAAAATATTTAGAAGTAGTAAGAAGTTTTCCCACAGACAATAAATTACAATTTAACTTCGGAACAAACAAGACATGGTCAATGTAAAACGGCTTCCAAAGTTTACAATTCCTTCTTTGGTAGCCATCGTAGTATCCCCATTTGGCAACCCAACCGGACACGCCTCAATGTCTCGCACGTTAGTCAATAATTCCAAACTCCCTTTCATATGATGCGATGCACCAGAATCAACTATCCAATCAATATTTATCGTACCGCTAACTTTGTCGCTGTAATTATCCACCTTCTTTTGAACGTTCAGCATTTTCACCAAAGTACTCCATTGCTCATCAGTAAGAGAAGGAAGTGAAGCTTTGTCTTCCTCAGTCACAATAGTCTCGGTCTTTGGTTCACTCGTTCCTTGGACCGCATTCGCCCTAGCCTGTCCGCCTCGTCTACCAGTACCACGACCAGCAATATAGCCAGCTCCACGTCCTCCTCCGCATCCTCTACCAGTTCCACTTTCACTTCCGCATCCTCCTCCTTCAACCCACCATTCCGGGTATCCGATAAGTTTTTTTTTTTATAACAATTTTGGACATTATGTACAGTTTTTCCACAGTGCTTACACTGTTCAACCACATCTGCACGGTCACCACCAGCAACTTTAGCTTTAGACTGTGTAAAAAATGCCACAGCCTCTCTCCTTTCCTCATAACTCCTCGCGACTTCACGATGCTTCTCTTCACTAACAATCATTCTGTACACCCTATTAAGGTTAGGCAATGATTCCGAATTCAATATTGTGGAACAAACCGTTCCAAACAACGAATCTTCAAGTCCCATCAAGAACTGATGCACTTGCTCATCCCACAACATCTTCATTCGACCGAAAAGTTCTGCCACGGTCTGTCCCTATTGTTTGCAGTTCGCCAACTCTCGCTTTAGTTACTGAATCTGCGGTACATTCGCGACCGCGAATCTCTCCTTCAAATCTGCCCAAAGCTCTTGTGCAATCTCCCGATATGTAACGGTTGAACGCAAAGAGGGTTCAACGGTGTTGAAAATCCATGCTATCAACATGGAATTAATCATCCACCAGTCTTCAATATCCGGACTTTCGTCTGCCGGTTTCACGATGGTTCCATCCACGAAACCAACTTTCTCTTTGCCCGCAATGCGACACGCATCGCTTTAGCCCACTCTTTATAATTCGTTCTATTCAATTGTACATGAGTAACAATACTTCCAGGATGATCTACAGATGTTAAAGTGTATTGGGAAGCCGATGAATCTGATTTACCTTCACCGCCAGCATTATCAATCTTCCTCTTGCTTCTGTTTTGATATTCTGTTATTGCTCGGATACCATAAAGATTTTGTGAAGAATATATTTGTTATTCCTACTTCAATTAATTACAATAGGTGTGTTTATATACAAGAGAAAGTAAACCCTAACCCTAGTTTACAACAAAATAGGAAACAAAACTATATCAGGAAAATAGTATATATGTGCCCTGATACCCGCAATAATATCCGTAATAATATCAATAACCAAAAGAAGCCAAATATATATAACCATTGGAAAAACCACAACCGAAATTACTTTGCATTGAGCATGAAGCCTACTTGAAAACTTCTTTCATCCTCTGTTATGTTAGAAATATTTTTAAAATATTTGTTTGGGTCTGTCTGAAAGAACAAGTTTGAATTTGAAATTCAAAAGACATGTATGACCTTGAAGAGATTCATGTTGCTTATGATCAGGTGGTTACAAAGGTAATAATATCAAATGGTTGCAAACACACCTTATTGGATTTGTTAGTTACGAATGGAACCCATTCAGTTGAGACACATCTCTTCATGAACATGCCTATAAATCCTCTTGATAGGATCTTCATAACCTATAAATTGGGGATTGTTAAGGAGAATAGACACATCAAAATCTCTGCAATACTAGTTGCTTAATTAGGTTCTCTTCTTTAGGCATTTTCAGTAACAAGAGTGTTCTTGGGTTTGATCAAATAGTGCACATTTGACTTCACAAAACAATTAGACTCCATTGTATCATGACGACAATATTTCTTGGAATCCCTTATGCATTTGTATGGGAATAAATATTGTTTGAAAGATAACGATTACGCACCTTGGAGTGCTTGGTTATTTATTATTTTCTCCATCAGTTTTTAACATGCTAAACTGGAAGCTTGCCTGATATGTCTACAAACTCTGATTATAATCTTATTTTTCTATCTGGATGAAGCTTGTTCTGATGCTGCTAGACTGCAGGTTGAGCAGGAGCTTTCACAGAGCAAGATATCCTACAATATTGTCCTGGGATTAAAATACGGGTTGTCGAGGGTATAATATGGTTTTTGGTATTTTTTTTTGTTTTTCCATCTCTTATGTTAGAGGTTTTGCTACTAGATAAGTTCTTTTATCACCAACTTATTTGTTTAGGGGTGTTTGGTAAAAATTATGATTATCATTTATGATTATAGATAATCATAAATTGAAAAATGATTATGCTATTAATTATTTTTTAAATAAATTTTAACAAACATATTTTGGGAATAATTGATTATTTTAGAAAAAGGCTCTCGAATAGGAGAGGAAAGAATGATGATCTAAGATTTTTTTTTTAGTCCACTATTGTTTTTTTGTATCTTTCTTGATAGTTTAGAGAAAATAAGGAAAAAAATCTAATTCATTTTTTGTTAAAAAAAATAATTGATTATGATAATTTTTATAAACAACTTTTTTCTGCTTATGAAAATAATGAGTTTTTTCAATTATGATTAAAATAATCAATTATTATAGATTTTAACAAACACCTATATAATGGATTATGGGCTAGATAATTGATTGTGGACTTATAATTCATTATAATAATGGTTACCAAACACCCCATACATGTTGAATTATTTTTGGCAAATCTCACGTGCACACTACCCCATTCCTAGAGGTCATAGACAATTTTCTACTTTAGTGCATTTATATACTACCGTGAATCTTGTTTATAAAAGAACAATGTTGAGTGTCATGCTTTGATTTTTACGGTACCATTTTAATTTTGATTTATTCATATGACATATCAATTTATAGCAACTTTGTTTTCTTTTTATTTTGAACTAAAACCTATATAAATCAGCGCATACACAGACATAGTATGGATAAATAAGCTTTCAACTCTCTCCCGTTTAATTGGTACAAGATATAAATTGTAGAGCAGACAAGTAAAAACACGAGCAACCAACATGTGACTCTGAGTTTGACTATTATATGTCTACATATAGCTTCATACCATCATGTTTGCAAGGGAAACCATATCAGATAAATGAATCAATTGGGGTGCAGTCATCAGTGAAGATCGACAGATAGGACAACTAGCTAGGATGCTGCAGCAACCAAGGACCAATACACTTGATGTGGAATAGATGGCCACAATTTGGTAACAGGCGCAGTGCGTCGTGTTATCGTAGTCCGCCAAACAGATCGAGCAGCAGCAGCTAGCGGTGCGTTTGTTTTGAGTTGTAACTTCTGCGTAGAGGAGTTTTGGATAGTTGCAGAGGATGTCTTTATCCAAGCCTACGCCAATTCTAACCGACTGGTCACTTAGAATTTGTTGAGGTGGTTGTTTTGAATTTCGGATGTGTGCACAATAACGGTAAGCAGTGGCAATGCTCACAATGATGTCGAGGACACCAAATGTGATCCCAATGAAGTAGAAGAATCCACTGGCACTGAGTTCCCCCTCAGAGGGGGTTGCACTGTTCATCTTTAAACGGAACGTCTGAAAAGAAAGTGGATAGGATGATTTTAATATAGGAAAACAAAATATAAAACACAGTATGAGGTTGAGCACTAACTCCATAAGTTGACAAAATAATGGAGAATAATGCAGAAAGAGATTAATAATTATCTAAGAGTAACATTATAAGAATTTTTTGGACGGTGCCCAGCTGAAGGAAGAGTATGCGTTTGATCTAGTCTAACACGTCAATTGGTTAATATTGTTTTTGTTGGAGAAATTTCCTGTAACAGTAAGCAAACAAACAGAAACTTAAAAGAGATTAATCGTTAGAACAAAACAGCACAGTTCAGACAACACACAAGCACAGAGAGGTGGAGTCGCCTGTTCAACAGATTGCCCTTAACTCAATATTTGTCAGGTACACCTTTAGAAAGATGTTGCTATACCTTTAGAGATGACAAATTTGAATCCAGGATAAAACCACCTGATACCAACCCAGTTAGCAAGATTCGTTGGCCCGTTGTGAACTTAACAGTAGAAGAAAAAGTATGAAGTAAACTATTGCGCAAATCAAAGCAAGAAGAGGGGAAAAGTCGTCAGGTCAGTGGCTGCGACTGGGGTAAGAAAAAATCTGACTTTGTTTTTTCTTTTAAGGAAGAAGAAGACTCTTGATTATCAAACGGTAAAAAGTCAATTAATTAAACAAATTTAATTTGAGATATTTAATTAAAAGATTTTGTTATTTAAATCTGATTTAAATTTAAAATTCAAAACGGTAAAATACTAAATGTACAAAATTAAAATATGAAACCGTTGGATCTCAGATGGGCACACGCAAGGAACACGCAAAGCACACCCCAAGGCTCACGCCAATGGTCACACCAAGGCTCACACCAATGGTCACGCCAAGGCTCGCACCATTTGTCGCGCCATTGGTCGCACCAAGGCTCGCGCCATTGGTCGCACCAAGGCTCGCACCAATGGTCGCACCAATGGTCACATCAAGGCTCACACTAAGGCTCACACCAAGGCTCACGCCAATGGTCACACAATGGTCACACCCACACCAAGGCTCGCACCAAGGCTCATACCAAGGCTCACATCAAGGCTCGCGCCAAGGCTCACGCAAAAGCACACGCAAGCTCCGCAAGCCCGTGGTCCGCGGTGCTTCGGTGCGAAGCACCGCACATGTGTGCATTTGCCCACTAGTCCATTTCTTAAGTCCATATCCAATCCACTAGTTCTTTTTCCTTATATAGAACGTTTGTGGTAAAGAGGATAAACTTCCTCCTTGGTTTGCCAATATGGGACAAACCAAAGGTTTCTCATTCACTAAGAAGTGAAAATGGATGGCTCTATTTTTCCACCCCAAGTTTGGACTAGTGACTCTTGATCCCACTAAGATATATTAAGTAACAAAAATTATTTTTAAGTAAGAATCCATTTTTAATTCTAACAATCCCCCACATGAATGAAGAAAGCGATAAATCAGAAAACCGGAAAACGAGAAATACCTCTTAAGCAATAGGTGTCCATAAGGAATTGAACCTATGCTTAGTGAGAAGTACTAGAACTACTTGATGGTCAGTGACCGCGATGTCTTGAACTGCCATGGTTTGGTGTAATTCATCAATAACTCCTTATACTAGATATCTCTCAAGAGTGCTGTTAAGTTCACGCCGTTGTGTCCATTTTGGCCCTGGACATATCCCGTTTCTCAGAATGCTCTAGAGAATCATCTCAATTCTCATAGGAAGCGACCCACTTCCTCATTCATATAGGTGAGTTCTATCAAGAGTGTTAACTGCTACACCCTATTTCAATCTTAAATTGAAACTATAGAACTCATTAAGACTTTATTATAAGTTATCCTCACATGCAGTCACACTATCACGTCTACACCATAGGGAAAGGACAGAGAAAATAATTCTCTGATAGTGTTTAATTTTTACCCGCCATAAATTAGTTGTCTCATTCAAAACCTTGATCTTCGGATCTCCAGTCAGCAAAGTTGAGTATCCTTCATGGCAAGTTTTAATTTATGAGCTTAAGCCCCATCCCCCTCGATGCATTACTAACTATCTCCTTGGACAAGCCTTTCATCAAAGGATCAGCGATATTCTCCTTAGACCTCACAAAGTCAACAGAAATAACGCCAGTTGAGATTAGTTGTTTTAGAGAATTGTGTCTTCTCCTGATATGAATAGATTTTCCGTTATAGTTGATGGTTTTAGCATTAACTATTGTAGCTTGACTATCACAATGTATAGATATAGCTGGCACAGGCCTATGCCAGAGAGGAATGTCTTCTAAAAAATATCTTAGCCAAGCGGCTTCCTCTCCTGCTTTATTTAACGCAATAAACTCGGATTCCATAGTGGATCGAGCGATACAGATCTGTTTGGAACTCTTCCAAGACACTGATCCATTGCCTAGAGTGAATACGTATCCACTCGTAGACTTAGACTCCTCTGAGTCTGCTATCCAGTTTGCATCATAGTATCCTTCAAGAACAACATGGTGTCTTTCATAACTTAAACGGTAGTTTAAAGTGTATTTAAGATACCTCAACACTCTGAAAAGTGCAGCCCAATGTTCATGTCCTGGATTACAGGTATACCTACTAAGTCTACTCACAGCATAGGCAATGTCTGGTCTTGTGTAGTTCATTAAATACATCAGACTTCCTATGACTCGTGAATATTCAAGTTGCGAGACTCCATTGCCTTTGTTTTTCTTGAGTTTGCAAGAAGGGTCAAATGGAGTACTTGCAGGTTTACTATCAAACTGGTTAAATTTCTTAAGAACTAATTCAACATAATAAGATTGACTAAGACTGAATCCATTAGACTCCTTTCTAATTTTCATCCTAGGATTACATCAGCAGGATCTAAGTCTTTCATGTCAAAGTTCTCACTCAACATGTTCTTAGTGGAATTAATAATTTCTAAGGTTGTGCCTAGTATAAGCATATCATCAACATACAAGCATACAATTACACATGCATCATTTATAGATTTAGTGTACACACATTTGTCAGCTTCATTTATTTTAAATTCACTAGAGAACATTACATGATCAAATTTTTCATGTCATTGTTTCGGTGCTTGTTTCAAGCCATATAAAGACTTTTTAAGTCTGCACACTTTGGTTTCATAACCTTTCACTATAAAGCCTTCGGGTTGGTCCATATAAATTTCTTCATCTAATTCACCATTTAGGAACGCAGATTTTATATCCATTTGATGTATTTCTAGATTATGAATTGCCGCGATTGCAATTAGCATCCTTATGGAAGTAATTCTAGTGACAGGTGAATAAGTGTCAAAGAAATCTACACCTTCTATTTGTTTATAGCCCTTAGCTACTAGTCTAGATTTATACTTTTCCACAGTTCCATCTACCTTACGTTTTCTCTTGAAGATCCATTTATAGCCTATGGGTTTGCACCCTGGAGGTAAATCTACTATCTCCCAGGTTTCATTCTGAACAATAGAATCCATCTCACTAATAGTGGATTCTTTCCACCATGGAGCTTCAGAAGAAGTCATGGCCTCTTTATAGGTTTGTGGATCAGTTTCAACTAAACAGGTTATGAAGTCTGGCCCAAAAGATTTTTCTATTCTAAGTCTTTTGCCTCTTCTAGGTTCATAAACAGATTCTTCTCGGTAAAATATGGCTAGAAGAAGGGACATCTAGGGGATCATCACATATCATGCGAGATTCAGATTTCAATGGAAACACATTTTCAAAAAAATGTAGCATCCCTAGATTCATAATGGTGTTCACACCAATTTCTGAGTTTTCAGAACTCACAACCATAAACCTATAAGCAGTGGTGTGTTCGGGATATCCTATGAAGACACAATCAACCTTTTTAGGTCCCATTTTAGTCCTCTTAGGTGGAGGAATAGAGACCTTGGCTAAACACCCCCACACTTTGAGGTATCCATAGGAGGGTTGTTTTCCTTTCCATAATTCATACGGTGATTTGTCTGATCCTTTAAGGGGCACTCTAGCAAGCTGAGAGGACGGACTCCCCCCACAAGTTCGCCGGTAGTCCTGAACTGATTAACATGGCATTCATCATCTCCATAAGGGTTCAGTTTTTCCGTTCAACTACTCCATTTGATTGTGGTGAATAAGGAGGAGTTACCTCATGAATAATGCCATGTTGTGCACAAAAGTCTCCTATAGGGATTACATATTCACCCCCACGGTCAGAACTAATGGTTTTAATAGTGGTATTCAATTGGTTTTCTACTTCTAATTTATATAATTTAAATGCTTCTAAAGCATCATCTTTCCCTTTAAGCAAGTAAATATGACAGTACCTAGTACAGTCATCTATGAAAGTGACAAACCATTTTTTACCACCTCTAGTTTAGATTGATTTCATATCAACTAAGTCTGAGTGAATTAACTCTAAGGGATTAGAATTTCTGCGGACATTTTTCTTAAAAGGCTTCTTTGCATATTTTGATTCTACACAAACTTCACATTTATGTTCATATTCCAAATTTAATTTTGGAATGCAGCTAGAGTTTGCCAATTTGTTCATTGATTTATAATTTACATGACCAAGTCTACCATGCCAGATATTCAATGAGACAACAACATAAGAAGAATCAATTTTATTAACTTCAACAGAGGTTACAGATAATTTGTATAGGCCTTCAGCCTTATAGCCCTTTCCCACAAAGTCCTTTCCCTTAGTGATAATCACTTTCCCTGACTCAAATACAATCTTAAGGCCCTTATCATCTAGCATACCACTTGAAACGAGATTCTTGCAGATGTCTGGTACATGTAAAATTTCATTCAATGTGAGGATTTTCCCGGAAGAGAGCTTCAGCGAAACTTTTTCTTTTCCTGTAACCTGTGCTGCAGATGAATTACCCATATAGAGTTTTTCTCCTTCTCCTACTGCCTGATAGGAGGTGAACATGTCTTTACTGCCGCAGACATGTTTGGTAGCTCCAGAGTCTACCCACCAGTCTCTCACATTGGTAACTAAGTTAACCTCACACACCGTGCCAAAAAACTCATTTTTACTACTTTCAACTAAGTTTACATTTGATTTCTTAAAATTTGAATCTTTGCGTTTTCTACAATGAATTGCCATATGGCCAGACACACCACAAACATAACATGCTCCCTTAATTTTACCAATAGCAGATTTTGGTTTTTGAAATGTACCTTTTCTTTGCGGGCCAGGCTTGCGCTTGTTGTGGTCCAGACTTAGATTAGCAAATTTGTGTTCGATGACGTGAGCTTTGTTTGACATGTCTCTTGCAGAAGAAACATTCTTGTCCTTTGAACACAACAATTCTTCAACTTGGATTTTCTTGCCCAATTCTACCATGGAAATTTCACCAGTTTCATGCCTTAGTCTTCTCTTGTATTCAGCCCAGGAATTTGGCAATTTTTCAATAACAACAGAAACTTGAAATGTTTCATCAATAACCATTCCTTCAGCAATTATTTCATTAATAATTTTTTGCAACTCAAGAAACTGATCAACCATTGATTTATCATTCATCATTTTATATTCCAGAAAACGTGCAACCAGGAATTTTTTACTTCCTGCTGTTTCTGCTTCATATTTGTCTTGTAGTGCAGTCCATAGATTATAAGCATTGAAATTATCCTTAGCATTGTAAAAATCATATAGAGCATCTTCTAGGCAGTTTAAGATATGATTTTGGGCCATATAATTACTTCTCTTCCAACTTTCTAAGTCCTGTAATTTTTCAGGTTCATTCAGAGACTCATCAAAAGGCTTCAGAACCATCTCATCTAGCATGTGGAAACTCAAAAAAAATAATTTTTGAGGTCTGTCAACATCAGTTTTCACCATTGTTACAGAAGAATTTTTTTTCAAATAATACAGATATTGAGTTAACAATGTTGGAGAAATTTCCTGTAACAGTAAGCAAACCAAACAGAAACTCGAAAGAGATTAATCGTTAGAAAAAAACAGCAAAGTTCAGACAACACACAAGCACAGAGAGGTGGAGTCGCTTGTTCAACAGATTGCCCTTAACTCAATATTTGTCAGGTACACCTTTAGAAAGATGTTGCTATACCTTTAGAGATGACAAATTTGAATCCAGGATAAAACCACCTGATACCAACCCAGTTAGCAAGACTCGTTGGCCCGTTGTGAAATAAACAGTAGAAGAAAAAGTATGAAGTAAACTATTGTGCAAATCAAAGCAAGAAGAGGGGAAAAGTCGTCAGGTCAGTGGCTGCGACTGGGGTAAGAAAAAATCTGACTTTGTTTTTTCTTTTAAGGAAGAAGAAGACTCTTGATTATCAAACGGTAAAAAGTCAATTAATTAAACAAATTTAATTTGAGATATTTAATTAAAAGATTTTGTTATTTAAATCTGATTTAAATTTAAAATTCAAAACGATAAAATACTTAATGTACAAAATTAAAATATGAAACCGTTGGATCTCAGATGGGCACACGCAAGGAACACGCAAAGCACACCCCAAGGCTCACGCCAATAGTCACACCAAGGCTCACACCAATGGTCATGCCAATGGTCACGCCAAGGCTCGCACCATTGGTCGCACCAAGGCTCGCACCAATGGTCGCACCAAGGCTCACACCAAGGCTCACACCAAGGCTCGCGCCAAGGCTCATGCAAAAGCACACGCAAAAGCACATGCAAGCTCCGCAAGCCCGCAGTCCGCGGTGCTTCGTTGCGAAGCACCGCACATGTGTGCATTTGCCCACTAGTCCATTTCTTAAGTCCATTTCCAATCCAGTAGTTCTTTTTCCTTATATAGAACGTTTGTGGTAAAGAGGATAAACTTCCTCCTTGGTTTGTCCAATATGGGACAAACCAAAGGTTTCTCATTCACTAAGAAGTGAAAATGGATGACTCTATTTTTCCACCCCAAATTTGGACTAGTGACCCTTGATCCCACTAAGATATATTAAGTAACAAAAATCATTTTTAAGTAAGAATCCATTTTTAATTCTAACAGTTTTTCTATTAAAGCTCCTAATTTTTTCTGTTGGATATTTACTCAATTTTGGGGATGAGACTACGAGGGCATTATTTAGAATTTTCAACAAGAACTTCCGTTATGGTTCATGGCCTGAATCTGATACATACCATGTATGGATTGATGTGTTAGCAATTCTAATCAATCTAATGCAAAAACAACATGCTTACAGGATCTAGATTAATCATTATTCACTACGTATAGTTGATTATGAACTTGTTATCAGAAAATTGACTTACTTGATGATGATGAATCAGTCACTGATGCTAATATTTCATCTCCTTCCTGAATATGTCTCTTCTCTGTATCGCTCAAACAAGAACTGACTGGTAATTAACAATTTTGAGAGGTTTATATTCCTCTTACCAATTCTTACAAGTTACTAGCTTCTGATGGTATGATAGTAACAACTATTATTTGGCAAGGAATAATCATTCCACATCTCTTAATTGCTATTTATAGCTGAGGTTTCTTACCATCAAAGGAACCTAAGAGATAAGACTGAAACATAACCACCTTAGGGGAGTTTTCTTACCGACAGAATTCTTCCGGAATTGTGTAAATCCGGTGATAGACTCTTTCTCTGTGTTGAAGCCCATTTCCTGATGTTATCTCGGGTCATTTGGGCCACAAAAATCTAAATTCTCCTACTTGGACCACAAGACCCGTTGCAAAACTGATGTCAATCAAGGGCTTGACACGAAACAAACATGCATGTAATCTTAAAAAGAGAGTTTGATCCATTACAATACGCCATAATATCATTGTTTAGTAATATATTAATGTGAGTCATGGCGGTAATACATCATCTAACGATATACTTCATTCCATGTACTACAATATCAACACATTACAAAACAATAAAAACATAGGTTTTTCCCAGTTCATAAAGCTAAACAACATAAGAGCCTTAATACCATGATTTTCAATTACTAAATATTCATATACTATTCATTCCATTAACAATTGTGTGCACATACAAAATAAAAGGAAAACGGAAACATAATATTTCGTGAGATTTCAATGAGTAATATGGAAACCAACAATTCATTCATACCTCAACCATTATAAGGGACGATACGTTACAATGTAATTTTTTCCTTTAAGGCATTAGGTGGTAACCCTTTGTCTTATCGATGGATATGAATTCTTATTGTTTCCGATCCTCTTTCTGTATAGTGGGAAACTTTATCTTCATATAAGGTTTCAACATTTGCCGCTTAAGAAAAAGAGATTGTTGTGCATAATAAATTCCCAACCACTTGGCTATAATGTCGACATTCTCAAGCCTTGAGATCAAGTTGCACAACCTCAAATTGTGGTCTTATCAAAAACCATATATTCAGATTCTAAAATCAATGAAGCACTTATAAACTCTCCATGCTTCATCACGATATATCTAAACATTAAAATAAAGACATGACCCAAAATGGCTTCATGAATCATGAGATTCAAAATGAGTCTGAATAATTACCACCTTCAAGGAACCAATTATATGAAGGTACATACATTTACTTTAATGTTTTACAATTAGTTATATGTTTGGGATACTTTGGTAACTACCAAACATGTATATTATAGATCTCAAGTAAAATGCATTAACATGAGAATTCTTGAATGCGGAAGCATGTGATATTGTTCCTTGCTCTTTCTTGAGATTGTAAGATATCCATTATGTATGTTTGACATTTGTTACTCTTTTGTGTAGTTTCAACACTAGCAGAGCACTGTTTATGCTATAAATCTTAGAACCTTGATTTACTGAGATGTTCTTCTTTGCACAGATGCAAGATTCATCTTACTAATTCATAGATTATTTAAAGAGGATTTTCTTGGTTTAAACAAACACCAATATTTCGAACGAAAATAGTGACTAGCATGTCATCAATATAAAATCAGTATATATGTACTTACTCCCACTGATCTTCATAATTATAACTTGATCGAGAGAGATTTTCTAAATATGAAGGTCACTTTTTAGACTAAAATGGGTCTCTAGAAGTTCATATACCGATTTCTTAAGATGACATGCTAAAAGTTCTTATTTCATTTCAAAGAAAACCTTTTCAGTTCCTCTATCCTCTAAGTTCCTACTAAACATATTTGTTCACACATTCGTTTGATGTAGCTCTAGACAGTTATGAGTCATCAACATTTGTGATCATTAAATATCAAACCAGATACTTGTGTGATCCATTATCAAAATATAGTTCCTAAATATATACCACAATATCAGAAGAAATATCAAATTTCCTTACTTTCCGAAATTTGAGTAGCTTAAATTGATTTTGATTCTTCATACATTAGATCATACCAAATCATTATGGGAATAATACTTCAATTATTGAAACTAAATTTCATAGTCTACAACTCCCACTAGATTAACCATTAATCGAGTGTCTCCAGAATCAACTATTCTTATACTACAATCAGGTCAATAAAATATATATGCCCATTGGCTTAGTAGTCTTTATTAATCCAATTATTTCATGTAGGTGGAAAAATCTAATCTTTTGTTGCTCAATCAAATCATCCTAAACTAGGTTTCCATTCACTCAAAGACTGACAGGGTTCTTGAGAGAAAAATACAGGAAGCAAGGTTTATTATATTTGCAACAGTTTTATGAGTTTTCACCAACAATATAATAGGAAAACTATCAACCATGTCCAATACAGTAGCATAATTACATATAACATGAACGATTATGTACCTTAAGAATTATGCATTACACACAACACAATCTTCTAAATTCGGTTATTTGACGAGAATATTATCTCCACCCATCACACCTTTCAAAATATATTTTCACCATTTCATACAAAATTTCGATTTTAACCTTTCCATCTGGTAATCTTTCAAGCCCATTAATAAACATTACAATCCATGTTTAATACGTGTAGCTACCAGATATAACTACAATGTCAAATCTATTGATAAACATGGTGAAATATATTTCTCCGAAAATTCCCTAACATTAATCGTAAATGAAATCCCAAGAAATTATGAAATTGCAATATTGCAAATACATTTCCTTGTTATTCAAATCCTACTTTTTATCGAACCAAAACATTAACTAGTCTGAAACAGAAAATGCAACAACCCAAAATAATAAAGAAACATCACTCAACCGCTGTATCAATAATGTGGCTAAGTTGCAACAATATCGTTAAATATGCTTATGCATACGACTACTCTTATCATATTTTATGATAGGAGGCAACCTTTAATGTGCACCAACTAAAATCATTCACTTGTACGAAATTTATTAATTACCAAGGGTATAGATATAAAAATATCGTGATGCTATCAACAATTTCATGTTCACACTTGAAGTGGTCCAAAACATTTAGAACCAATCAAATTAAGGACCCATCATTTCCTTCTTGAATGAGAAGAAGAGCTATACAGGAGATGAAAAACATCAACACTTTAATTTCTTAACACGGTCAAGACTTGATTTCTTAATACAGTCAAGCTCATTAATGGGTTCTAAACTTTCCAAAATAAATAACTAACCATTGCTAGCTAGCATAAAACAGTTATTCCATATACTTGATCAAAAATAACACAATTATGATTATCACTTTCATAAAGGTTAAACAACCATTGATTAACCTCAAAATAATTCTCATGAGCAAACAAGAATAATCAAACTAGCTCTGATACCAATTATTAGCAATTCTAATCATTTTATTGTAAAAACAACATGCTCACAGGATCTAGATTAATCATTATTCACTACATATAGTTGATTATAAACTTGTGATACAATTGGCTTACTTGATGATGATGAATCAGTCACTGAGGCTAATATTTCAGCTCCTCCATGAATACGTTTCTTCTTTGTATTGTTCAAACAAGAACTGACCAGTAAGTAACAATTTTGAGAGGTTTATATTCCACTTACCAATTTTTACAAGTTACTAGCTTCTGATGGTATATTAGTAATTACTATTATTTGGCTAGGAATAACAATTCCATATCTTTTAATTGCTAGTTATATCCTAGGTTTCTTACTATCAAAGGAACCTAAGAGACAAGACAGGAACTTAACCTCCTTGGGAGATTTTTCTTGTCGACAGAATTCTCTAGAAATTATGTAAAGTCGGTGACAGATTCTCTCTGGGTTCTAGCGAATTTTCTGATGTTATCTTGGGTTATTTGGGCTAGAGGACTCTAACATGCTGCAGAAGAACCTTAATATGTTTATCGGTGGATCTTTTTAACTTGTGTCGTTTGACCTCATTGGCATTATCATGTATTTGCGATAATACTATGTGTATTGAGCTTGATTGAAGGATAAGGATGACTGGTTATTTTAGCAAAGACAAAAAGGGTTGTAAACGAAATATATGGATATAGACTTATAATTGTTGTTTAGGAAGTAGGTAGAAGTATTCAAAGTAAGCTTAATTAGAGCGAGAAAAAACTAAAATAAGCTTGCACATATTAAATTTTAAAAAATATAACATTTATCTTATATTCTTAAACCGAACCATGATCATATTTTATGTTTACATGTTTAAACTTCTAATTGCTATTTAGTAATGATATATGCTAATTAAAATTGAAGTTGGTACAAAATAGCTCAAGGCATTAATATATGCATTTGTTTCTGTTATGAGTAGGAAATCTTGGGTGGTGGGGATCTAGACCAAGTCATACACTCCCTTGTCCTTCCTGAAAGAAAGTTCATCGTCTTAAGTCAACAAAGATGGCATCCAGGGAGAGAATAAATTCAGCATATGCTTTGTAGAACTATTGATTTGCCGCAATCTCTTCTACCTGATTGTGTAATACGTACTACCCTATCCAACATAAACCCCTTAGCATGTCTCTATCAGTAGCGAGTAAATAACTGGGACTAACTTCTAAAGCATCTCGCTTTATAAGGGTCAAGTCTCACAAACAAGTTCAAATTGGGGGTTTCGAGTCGGTGATGATGATCGACAAACTGGAAAAGTTGGATGTTGTACCAACCAAGGATGAAGGATCGATACACTTAAGATGGAAGACGTTCCCACAATAAGGTAGAAACGGAATGTGTCGTTGTTGTTATGATCAGTTAATCAAATTGAACAACATGGAGTGGAGGTGAAGGTCATCAGGTTCGTGCATATGCCGTAACTGTTTGTTGGTTAATATTCTTCATTAATCATAAACATTTATAAAAGTAGAATGATTTAGAATTGAACATTCACAAGAGTTTTATGACTTGGAATATAATTGGTGTTTATATGTGTAGGGAAAATATATCAAAAGATTATAGGCTGTTTGCATTATTGCATTTGTTGGATGGTCATTTAATTTTATTAGTAATTTTTATAATAATTTGTTGGATATTTTTTTATATAATAACAAATAAAACATCAAGATGATCAAACTTGGTATATTAAAAATCCACCCATAATATAAGTTGGAATCCATAAAAACTCCATAATCAATAAAAATGAAACAAACCCCAATTATTTTTTTAAAGTTAAAATTACATCATTTTAATTTTCTAATAATACCACAACTATTCTCATCATACAATTTTTTTCTTTCTTCGTTTTTTCTTTTACTTTTTCCTTCTTCCATCAGCACCTCCACCACTACGATGTTCAGATATGCCATCAACATCACCTGCATCTCCTCCTCCTCCTCCACCACCACCATCACCTCCTTTTCTTAGTCTCACACCACCACCAAACCTAATATCATGTACTGATTTTCTATCAACACCACCTCCTCGGCTCCGCCTTATTTTAATTTTCCATTACAGTATTAAAAAGTAGAAATCAACCAGAAAATGATGATTCAATATTGTGTTGGTGAATGACAGTTTTATATTGAAATCAAATTTGGTTTTAACAAATTTTGACAAAATTTAACAACGTTGAAACCAATGTTTTTATTGGTGAAAACAATAAGTTTTGTTGAAACCGAATTTGGTTTCATCTGATTTTTGCCTATTTTATATATTGAAGCCAAAGTTTTAATGGTGAAACAGTAAGTTTATATTGAAATAAAATTGGTTTCCACAGATGTTTCCTAGTTTATTCAGTCTGACTTGGAAGTTGGCGCGTTTGGTTTCATTATTGAAGTTGTGTTTTTTTCAACATATTTTTGCCTAGTTCTTGTCGTTGAAACTAATGTTGTTGGTGATATGGTTAGTTTTTGGTGGTGGTGTTGCTGGTTGGTGGTGGTAGTATTTGGTAGTAGTGTTGTTAATGGTGATGCTAGTGCTGGTTGGCGGTGGTGTTGCTGGTGGTGGGATAGTGTTGGTATTGGTGGTGGATGTGGTGTTAGTTGTTGGTGGTGCTGATTGGTGGTGGCAATAGTGGTTTATGGCGCTGATGCTAATGGTGGTGCTAGTTGGTAATACTGAAGTGGTGCTTGTATTAGGGGTGGAGATGGTATTGGTGGCGGTAGTTGGCGATGGCGGTGTTAGTTGGTGATGGTGGTGGTGCTAGCGCCTATGGTGGTGGCGATGATGGTGTTGGTAGTTGGTGGTGGGGTGGTGCTTGTTTGACGTGGTTTTGGTTGCTGGTGGCGATGATGGTGGTGGTGCTGTTGGTGCTGGTTGGGAGGGGGGGGTGCTGGATGGTGAGGGTTGGTGGTGGTTGGTGGTGGTGAGTTGGTGCTGGTAGTATCGCTGGTGAGAAGAGAATAGAGATTGGGAATGTAGACATCAAAATAGAAAGTTAGTTTAAACTAGAAGGGTAGTTTAGACGGATATGTCAAATGGGGTTTTTGTGGAAATATTTTTTTGCTTGGGTTTTTGCATATAAATGTTGACAATTTTGGGGTTATAACTCACTGACTACTTTTCAAAAGAAAACCATGAAATAGGTCACGCCAGGCCATCCGAATACCTCCTTAATGCAGTGTGTAACACATATTTCTCAACAAGATCCTGTATGACTTAGAGAAACTATTACGTGGGTATTGCGTATTAGTGATGAAAGTTAGTATTTTATATGATTTATAATCCACTAGATCATGGCCGAGTAGTAACGGTATAGTTTCGATGATGCCAATTGTGTCATTGTACTGTTATATCAATAGAAAAAGGAGAAATAAATGGAAAACTGGTCGGAAATGGTAACTCTGTTGTAGCAGTCTCAAACTAGCATTATTAATAATCGATAAGGATAAAGGAGAAGTTCTTACATCTTAAATATGGAAGAAAAAACCCTAACATACTAACTAATCCTAACCGGATATCTGTCCCAGTCTAACTCAACTATAATCCCAAAATAATTACAAATGTCACTCGGTTTAAGGCAGACCACACTATTATTTCTAGTACTAAGTTATTGGAAGAATATATAAGAGAGATACATGACAATACCCTCCCTATCACCAAATTCTTGTCCTCAAGGATGAAAGGTTGGAAATAGACTTTTAATATTACCTGAATCCTCTCATGTAGCGTCTTCAGGGGTTGCATTTTTCCATTTAATAAGTAGTTGAGTAACCGAAGCTCCATTTCTAGTGATGGTTCTGGAGTCTACAACAGCTAGAGGAACTAAAAGAACTTTGCCTTCAGGATCTACAATTGGTAATGTAGGAGATGGAGTATGGATTACACCTATCTGTTTCTTGAGTTGGGAGACATGGAATACATGATAGATTCTGGCTCCAGCAGGTAGCTGCAACTTGTATGCTACTGAACCAACTTTTTTCAGGATTGAGAAGGTTCATAGTACTTTGCTGCAAGTTTAAATTTTCTTCTCAAAACCACAGAAGCTTGTTTGTAAGGCCGAAGTTTAAGATATACCCTATATCCCACTTCAAAACTCCTCTCCACCCTCTTCTTATCAGCATAAGTTTTCTTCCTTTCCTGACATTGATGAAGAACATCTTTCATTAACCCAAGGACAACATCTCTTTGCTTTAAGTAATCTTCAACAACAACAACAGATGTGGTGGCAGCAGAAGGGAAGGCCATATGAGGTGGGTTGTAACCATAAAGTGTTTTAAAAATACTCATCTTCAAGCTAGAGTGGTAGTTGGTGTTGTACCACCATTCATCAAGTAGTATCCATTGATGCCATTTTTTGGATTGATGCCACACATACAACTTAGATAGATCTCCAAACAATAATTGACCCTCTCAGTTTGACCATAAGTGTGTGGATGATAAGTTGTGCAAGTTCAGCTTTGTGCCCATTGCCTTGAATTGATCCTGCTAGAAATTGCTGGTGAATACCTTGTCTCTGTCAGAGATAATTGAAGTAGGCAAACCATGGAGCTAAAAGACATGATTCAAGAATTCTCTATCCACGGATAAAGAAGAATAAGGATGATATAGCCTAATGAAGTGACGGTATCTATCAACCACAACCAAAACTACAGATTTTCTTTCACTCATTGGTAGGCCCTGAACAAAGTCCATGGATATGTCCTGCCAAGCATGATCTGGAATTGGAAATGGTTGAAGTAAACCATCATGAAAAATATGCTCACCATTATTTATTTGGAAAATAACACAAGCAGATACATAGAGGAGGATCTCCTTCTTCATTGCATGCCAGAAAAAATATGTTTTCTCTCTAACATAAGTTGCCTGAATCCTAGAGTGTCCTCCTACAGCTGAATAATGGATTGAATCCACTAGATCAATTTCGGACATTGGGTTGTGACCACTAGATCAATTCTGATGATCTTTTATGTTCACAGTTAAACGCCAGAAATAGGGAAGTTATCCCGGTAAAAGATTTATCTTTCCTTTGAATCCTTTCTATAAAACGTAACTATTTCATTTATCTTTATAGTTTTGGATGTATTTTCGACTTAGCATATCCATTTAGAGCATGAACTTGCATCTGAACAGATCTGGGTATAACATACTCACTACTATTGCTTCGGCCAAGATTGTACTCGGCCTATTAATCCCATCATCTTAAAATGACATGGTAAAGCATCAGGTTACATTCTGCATATTCTATAAATATTTCTCAAAGATGAGCTTCTAGTAGAACCATATATCTTTAAAGAAAAAAACATATCTTGCAAATATTAAAACTTTATTTAATATGTATATGGGTGTTTGATGTGTTTTAGAAATAGTGGTAAAAGATTCGATACTCTGACTTGTAAAGATTTAATTTTTAAATCTAATTTTTAATACTAAAAATAAAAAATATTAAAGTAAAATTTATTTCAAATTATGGAAAGAACTGAGACTTAGGATTCCACCATTAGCCAAATTTTCAAGTGATTTAGCATTAATAATTATCTTGCAATTCATATATTAAATTTATTCAAAATATTGCCAAAGTTAGAGTTCCAAAATATTAGTTGTGAATCAAAAGTATGAAACATCAAAAGCTATAAACTTAGCATGACCCATCAAAAGAAAACACAACTAATTGATAAAAATCATTTTTTTTCAAATTTAATTCAAAGAAAATAATCATAAAAGAATTGCAAAAAAAATAATAAAATAAGAATTACCACTTTATTATTGGAAAAATGGCTTCCTCCGTCGCCTCAGCAATAGGGTCTAGCTCTTCATGTTGTAAACACTCTCAAGATGTGTATTCATGGCTCAAAAATTGTTTACAAAGAAGAAAAGAGTAAAAATTATGTAAACAGAGAGTTTGCAACGGTGTAATGGCGTTGCAGACAACTGTTTCACTGTTATAGAAATAAAGTACTTCTACTGAAGATAAACGTAGTTGTTCTAAAGATATCTATTGCAAATGGGTTGAAGAAACCGTTGCAGCTGAAGATAACCGTTGCAAAGATGAAGATAAACGTTGCTCTTACGTTGAAGAAATCGTCGCATATTCCTGTTCTTCCCTAAAATAACAACACAATTCTTTTCTTCCTGTTTGTTTTTTCGATTGAAGTTTTGCCCTTTTCCACTCGATATCTTTGCTTTATATATACTCCAAAAACCCTGACTAGTCCTCCTGGATCGATAAGGACTCAAAATATAATCCAAAACCAACTCAAATTCTTGTTAATCCGAATCCGAGAATACTTCTATTTATTCCGGTTAACTTCGATTTCCAACCAATTTTACGGCCTTGAAACACTCAGAAGTGACGTGTTTTAGTCAAGTTTGATTGCTGCGTCATACTGGGATATTGATTACTTGTTTTAATCCAAAAAATCTCGGTTCCAATCAAGACAGATAACTCTTCAGGCGTGAAAAAAAATTTCCCACCCTTTCCGGATTTTTGAAATTGAAAGGGGGTGCCCCTATCCAAGCTACGGATGCCTTTATCAATTTTTATGGTTTCCTTTATCAATTTACCGGGTGCCTTTATCATTTTTTTAGCCAATTTTTCTATAAAAGTTTATTTCTCAAAAACACCTACAAACATATAAAATCACACAATAAGTATAAAATCGAGCACTATCAAAAATGTGTCTATCAAATACCCCCAAACTTATTATTTGCTAGTCCTCGAGCAAATCTAATAAAATAACAATCATAACTCCTTTTCGCAGGAATCACGACTACATTTAGCATATGTAATAAGCCTTTAAACCCCTAGGTTTCCCTAGTGGACGAGTTTTTTCTCGTGAGGGTTTAAAAGAGGTATACCCACAAAACCTTTACTCCAAACCGTAGCTACCTGTGAACGATTGAGGGTAAACACTAAAAAAACTATTTAGTTGGCATACTAAATTTTTCGTCTATGGGAATCATTACCCTATATGAGTCCAATTGCCGTACACGATTTTGCACTCAGCGTACAAAAATTCATATATAAGAAAACAAAGCTCTACTTAGATAGTTGTTCAACCACGATACTCAGAATCTATCAAAGTTCAATCACATGAAAAGATTTCGAAGATGAATATAGACAATATGAAGTTTGCGCGTGTTGACTAAGGTACACAGTGTTTCCTATATTTTTCTGAAGGTCAGTGCCAGGATGAATCCTAATTGATTGACATATGCTCCCACTGGTCTTAATCCTCATACTCATATCGACTCAACTGGTATATACAAGGGTCCAATCGATCGATTTATTGAAAGTAAAACAATTATAAATGCACTGACAACATGATTATCAAATTGAATCAAGCGCATGGTCCTTATCAGCATCTTACATGATAGTTCTCATGGATCATGCGTTCCACGCTTGCTTAGGCGACGGAGACAGGAAGAACACACATATATTGCTATCAAAGTGTCAATACTTTATTTTTTTTACTTTTTATTTATTTTGATAAAAATGGGGCTTGATCTTAAACACTCTATATCATCCTGGCGGCGATAACAATCGATATTGGTGCCCCACCAAATCACTTAGAGAAACACAAATTGCAAAATAAAAACAGAAGGTGATATGGTTAAGATAGACTCCGAGATATGGTGACAACTATCATGTTATTTCTAACACCTGAACTATGTCCTTTTATGAATAAACCATTTAACTGGGCGCACAAATTCCTATAGAAAAAGAGCTAAGTTTCCATCTACCTAAAATGGTTAATGTTCACAAGTTTCTATACTTTGGAGTTTTATTATTGCACTAAAAAGTTTCTCCTTACCCCCAAACTTAAATCAAACAGTGTCCTCAATGTTTCAAATAAAGAGCAGTACCAATAGATAAGTAAAATAGGAATAAAGAGGTAAGTCAGAAAGATAGTACCTGGGTGAAGCATAGCAATCCTTCTATGGAGAATAAGACAAAAAATAAAAACCTAAAAACCAACAAAAATCGACTAATGTACAAAAACAACCCTGATGGTCAATCAAAGTAAACAGGTCCTCCATAGGGTTCTCCTCAACATCACCTGTAGGAAAAGGCTCTAAAAATGGTTTCAATTTTTGACCATTAAACTTGAAAGGATTTCTACCATCTTGAGTCTCAATCTCAATAGCACCATGAGGAAAGACAGTACGAACAACAAAAGGACCGGTCCATCGAGAGCGTAACTTCCCGGGGAATAGATGCAAACGAGTATCATACATAAGAACTTTTTGACCTGGAGAAAATGACTTTCTTAAAATATTTCTATCATGCACAAGTTTTATTTAGTTCTTATATTCCCTAGTACTATCATATGCATCTTTCTGAATCTCTTCCAACTCATTGAGCTGGAACTTCCTATGAGCTCCTGCCTTGTCAAGTGAAAAATTTACCTGCTTTACAACCCAATATGCTCTATGTTCTAACTCGACGGAAAGGTGACATGCCTAGACAAAAAATAGATGATAAGGTGACATTCCAATGGGGGTCTTAAACGCAGTACGGTCAGCCCATAAGGCATCAGTAAGCCTTAATGACCAGTCTTTCCTATTAGGATTAAATGTTTTCTCTAGAATACATTTTATCTCCCTGTTGGAAACCTCTACTTGACCACTATTCTGTGGGTGATTGATAAGTGCATAATTTATACATTTTAGTTATCATTTTCTTACACTTAATTGCTAGATTTTGTGTGAATTACGTGTATTATTATTACTTTCGTAGTTTATGTGTTTTAGTAGGTTACATCTCTGAAACAAGTGAAATGGAGCTTTACAAGAGAAGAGTTGCCAAAGACCCAGTGGAGCTCAGTATATTCCAGGATTTCTACCTTCCATCTTGTAGAAAATTAAATTACGAAGCCAACGGCGAAATAATGGGGTTATTCCGACTTCGTATGAGAAAGTTATGGGCGAATAGAGAAATTAAGCTTGTTGGTTTCATGGAACCGACAGTTAAACGGGTTTTGAATTGAAAACTGTTAAAGGCGCCAGTGGTTTTGCTAAGGGCTGCCTAAGTTTTCAATAGTGTTTAGGCACCAGCATCATTGATCGGGGCCACCCCTTTCTTCTTCGTAAATCCAAAACAGAGATTGCTACGAGGCATGGGTATTTATGTGATTGATCTTGATGGCTTCGGTGATGGAGAGTTGTGATGAAGAATGATGATGATCATGAGGTTGCTGGCAACAAAGTGAAAGAGAAAAGTTGGTTGTTGGATATGGAGCTCGATCCTCGCAGCATAGTGGTGAACCCGTTATGTTCGGTGATGGAGGAAATGACTGTCGGTAGTCGCTTGATGTGATGAAAGATTACTGTGGCTAACAAAGATGGAGGAAATGATGCTGCCATTATCAGTGATGATTGATAATTGTGCTCGAGAGAGGCTGGAAGTGTTGATGGAACTCGAGTAAGGCAGTGTCGATGGAGATAGCTCTGATGAGCTCGATTCTGAAAATGATTCAAACATGGAAGATGGTTCGAGTAAGCGCTTGGAAGTTTGATGATTAATCACGATAGTGATGAGATTAATGAAGCAGAGAAGAGAGAATCGAAGTCAAAAAAATGGGTTGGTTGTTAACGGCGAAGATGGCAGCAATGCTGTGGTGAGACTTAGAGTGGTGTTGATGGAAATATGGGAGTTCGCTGATGGTGAAGTAATGGGAATTATTGGTTTTGGTCGAGAAAATGGAAGTTTGGTTACTGTTAGGTTTGCTGCCATGGTGAGTTGATGTCGAGCATAGACGAATGGGTCATGGTAGGTGAGTCTGTGATGGTTTCTGCCATTGAGAAAGATGGATGAGGCTGTAGTGATGATGGCTAGATGGTGAAGGCTTCAAGTTAATGATAATGCCCTTGACGGTGATTAGTAGTTGATGACAGAATGTAGTCGAGTTCGATTGGAATCAGTTTTTCTTGGCCGAGAATTCAGCTAAGATAGATTAGAGTATTCGAGAGTCTAAAAGAAACATGGAGCTTATTTCTTGTTTAAAAAGAATCAGAGTAGGATTCAAGAGAATTCGGTATAGCCTTATACATCGAGCTGGATGCGCAGCCGAATCCTAAAGAGACACATCGTCCTTATTCAGTTCTAGCCTGCAGGTTTTGCGAACGGAAACGAAAAGAAATTGAGTCAAAGATTTTGGTGATTAAAAGACTTGGAGTAAAGTTAAAGCTGAACGAACGTAGAAGAAGACAAATAATTAATTTTTGTTTTTTAGGATTTTTATTAGTTAATTTAATTTAGAAAAACTGTACTAGAAAATATTTTATTATTTTTTGTAATTTTCTTTTATTTTTGGACATTACGGACATTATTATTTTTAAACTCTACGGAAGGGTAGTATTAAATATAAACTGCATAGGGAAAGACGACAATTACGATATTGTCTCGGCCCCTTGGGTTCGTACAATGACACAGGAGTCAGTGGCCTGAGTCGACTTCAACGGTTCATCCCCCGTCTGTTACGGGAGGTAAGATTCGATCAACCCAAGAATCCCTTGCAAGTGGGTTTACTGTATTCCTTCCTGTGCATATATGCTGAGGACCTGAATACGGATTTACTTTTCTAGTAAAGGGAAAGAACTGGCCATATAAGATAAGGACTCGGATTTCATCACCGTTTCCTTCTTGCCCGCCTGAAGAACTCGTTACCAAACGCGAACCTAAACCTTAAAATTTTGACTAGAACGAGACCGATAGGGTAACGAGCTTATAGGAAACTCGTTCAAAAGGACTCTATTGGTTACTTTGTTAGCCCAACTCGAAGTTCAGGAAGATTATTTTAAGTTGAATTAGAGCCGCCTTGTAACCTAGGGAAAAGTTGCCAAAGAGACAGGGCTATCAAAGCTCTTTAGAGCTTATCCTGTTTCTCTTCGACTTAATCTAATTCGGATTGTTCTAAGAGATTTGCTAGAGTTGTAACTAGTTGCCTTCCGAAAGAATAGAAGCTGGTCTAGAAACAATCTAAGTGGAGCCATCATGCTTTTTGTTTGCTAGATTCAATAGGTGATTTGGTTGAGTCATCCTTGCTTGTGATTGTTCAAAAATTCCCTTCCAATTAGGATTTTTTTTTTTT